>CAOLHI010004036.1:0-137643 GCA_948474755.1 Ctenosaura bakeri
AATATGGTTTGGGAGGGCCTAGAGCTATTCAGATTTTTTTCACTTTCATGGCGGTTCTGTGCCCCTAACCCTAGTGAATGTAGAGGGATTACTGTACTTTTAAGTCCCATCAATGTAGGTGGGGTTAGCCTCCAGATGCAGTAATAGTCTAAAATGTCATCTACAACACCATACATGTTACACACACATAGAGGAATTTGATTGGATCTTCCTGGGACCCCTTGGACCCATTTGAAAACCTAAAGCCAATTTCACAAAAAGCAAGTCCTGGGTTTCTGAATAACAAAGTTCTCAAACAGTACCTTTTTGAAGAAAATAACTGGTATAAGATTGTAACTAGGAAACATAGTTATCACCTGTTTCCCAGCATCTCTGTTCCTTTCTTGTAAAACATAATTAATTGGCTGCCTTCTGCCAGCCTTTCCCCCCAGTTTTCCCTTTTCTGCCCTGAGTTAGCATTTTTGTTCTGACTCTTCTTGTTACCACCCTTTTTACACTTTTCTCCATTTAATAGACATGTGGGCTCTACTATAGGACAATCCACAGATGTGTAGAAGCTGTTCATTTATACTGTAGGGGACACAAATATCTCCACATGTGGTTGGACTACAATCCCTGTCATCCCTTCTCAAACTGTCAGCTGGCTTGGGCTAATGGAAGTCCAAAAACATCTGGAGAGCCAAAAATTCCCCTGCTGTGGGGCAATGGATGCTTTGACGCTTTAAAAAAAATGGGAAGTTTTATGTTTGTAGACTTGCATGCTTGGTTGCTTAAATTGTGGCTGTTCTGTTTACTGAGCTACACTAGTTCTCCTTTGTTTCTGTTTCAGGGAAGTCATATTCAAGGACTTTACTGCAGGGTTCAGTACCCCTTCTCCCAAGAGAAGTGTGCAAGTCCCGTTATGGGAAGAAATTTAGTAATCGTATGCTCTGTGCTGGAAACCTCTCTGAAGAAAATCGGGTGGACAGCTGTCAGGGAGACAGTGGGGGACCACTTATGTGTCAAAGATCAAATGGACACTGGGTAATTCTAGGGATCACTTCCTGGGGTTATGGGTGCGGGCAAAAAGATTCCCCTGGTGTTTACACAAAAGTTAGCAAATTTGTGGCCTGGATCAAGAAGGTGACCAAGCTTGTATGAGAATATCAACCTGAACATGGATTTGGTGTTGCTGTTGTGTGCCTTCAAGTTGTTTCTGACTCATGGAATTACCCAAGCAGAATTTAAAATCTTGATCAATGGCCTACAGCACAGCTTCATTCTTTCTCTGTTCATCTGCTGTTTCTACTGATAACCAAAGCAGGTTTATTTGTAAGTGGGTACTGTGAACAGACTTTAGACTACTGAAAAGAGGGGGTGAATGAAATTCTGAAATCTTCGTCTTCGATGTCCTTGATTCGACTGAAGCACTGTTGGTTGAATAAGAAATAGTGACAACACCACCATCAGCACATGTCTTCAGGGGCAGAGAAGCAAAAGGGCTTCACTATAAACTCAGCTACAGCTCACCTTCTGAATACAACATTATGGCTCTAGATGTAGAATTTCTTACCATGTTTCTACAGTAATATTTTTATTACTGTAGAGGTATGCCCATTTTAATATGGGCATATTGATGCCCACATTACTTCATGCTATTTATACTAGATTTTGTGTGGTGGATCCTCTTTCTCTGTTTTCTTCCATGTTTCAATCTCCAATTTCTTTCTAAGCAGGTAGAAAAAATACAAAGAATATTTGCTTAGAAGCTTATCTGTGGTCTGATATGTGAGAACTTAGGAATCATGGTCTGCAATCTGCTAAGAAACCAGAACCAGAAACTATGGTTTGAAGTGGGTATTGTTTGTTTTTGTTATATTTATTGTTCATGTTTGTGCTCAATATGATGATTGATTTCTTAGACCATAGTTGCAGACATCATCTCCAGAAACTGGAGAACTGAATTAATCAAAGTAGGCCCAAAGCAAATGAAAAATATACTACTATACCTTGGATGCTCTTTGCTGTGTTGTATGTTGGAAAGTTCAAATTTAGTTTTCAACTGTGGTCAGTAACAGTACAAATTGCAAACCATGGTGTCAGAACTAAGCCACTGTTATCAGTCTCACAGTACTCTCTTGAATAGATCTCATCCTTTCCACAATCCCATTTCTTTTCTTCAGTCTGTTCTTCAAGTCAGTGTATAGGTCTGAGGACTATTTGGATACTTCTTACATTTCCCACCTTTTCCCACAAAACAAAACAAAACAAAAAACAATTTTGCTGTTTTACCAAAGAAGAGCATCTATCCTGAATACCATAAATTGATGCCTTGGTGCAGAGCTCTTAGGAGTTACATTTTACAACAATGTGACAACCACTTTTTGGAACCAAACAAAATATGATCATGCATAGTTTGGGATCTGTCATCATGAACAAAGGCAATTTATTAATTCACTATGGAAGAATTCTGCATGACAGAAGACAAGTATGAATGGATGGAGAAACAGAAACCAGGAGCAGAAACAAAGTATACTTAAAGGCATGTTTCACAACTGGATATGGGTGAGAAAAAAACTCACTTTTGTCTGTCCCTTCACCTTAATTGGTGGGGGGGAGGTTGACCTTCCTGCACTGTATCAAGATTATCAGTTTGATGTATAACATACAGTCTTTTCCAAAGGGTCTGGGGAAGAGACACCTGTCCTTTTCTATAATCTGTGGTTTTTTTTGGCTTGCTCCTTGAGCAGTTCATGCCCATTGATGTGTTGTCTCAGAATGCAACAGAATTACATCATAGTATGCTTGTTGAGATACAGCCAACAATTTCCCCGTGAGCAGAAATTACACAAGATAAGGACCTTTTATTACTTACAGAAACTATCCAAAGTATCTAATACGTGAACTGTGTTTGATTATATATAATGCTGGGACATAATAACAGGGATAGTGACGCCTTTTACAAGCATTTATATGAATCCATATAACTGACCATGTAGTATCAATAAGAAAGAACTAAAATCAATTCCTCATTTTTAACATTAACATAAATAATATCACTGCAGTAAATTGGGATATAAATCCATGTGGTCCATGGTAATAAGCCAAGACAATCCATCTAAGGGCATTTTTTGCATAAAGGTGTTTCCAGACAGACAACACCTCGTGCTGCCAGTCAAAAGGCCATAGTATAGGTATCCTGACTTTTCCTCCTTATCAGCTTTTCTGTAGTACGAAAAAAAGAAGTGTGGGGAAAATATGGGAACACTGCAAATGGAATATGACAGTGTCTGGAACCCTATAAAATTCTGTGAATGAGGTAGGTGGATTGTACGCTACAAGCTTTACCTAGAAGCATCATAAACTCACTGCAAAAAACAAGACTTATACTAGCATGACTAATATATTCCATTGGTTTCAATTAGATTTAAGGCCATCTAATTTAACCTGGAGCTGTCGTCTAATTTAACCTGGAACCATCTATAGTGCTCAATACTGCAACGTTTCTCTGCATACTGTCTCAGTACTTCTTTAGTCTGTAGTATTAAGAGTAAACTATATCATAGCACCATTGCAAGCTAGTCTTTCAGCTATAGCCCTTTAACCTGCAATAAGGCATTACAATGCTGGACTGTATGTAACTTTTTATTGGTAGGGAAAGTTCCAGGCCTGTAAAGGCCTCCTCACCATCAAAATAACCATCACCAAGGCACATAAAAATTTCTTGGTTTGTTACCATACTTCTCCACCCGATCAAAGTGCTGACTAGTGCAGTTTTCTGACATTGCATTGTAGCTGTGAACTTGGCTTTGCTGCTTACTTCTTCTGTCTGCAAGGGAAAGGCAGAATTGCATCTAGTTAGTGCTTCCAATGGAGAGCCAGTGGGGTGTCGTAGTTTGAGTGTTGGACTATGATCCTGGAGCCCAGGGTTCGATTCCCTCCTCAGCCATGGAAACCCACTGGGTACATGACAAACTGTCAGCCCTTGAAAACCCCATGACAGGTTCACCTTAGGGTTGCCATAAGTTGAAAATGACTATGAGTGCCTCTCATATGGCCTAAGTATCCTAAAGACACTATATCCCATCTGATCTTGGAAACAAAGCAGGGTCATCTCTGGTTAGTATTTGGATGAGAGATTGCCAGTGATACCAGATGTTGTAAGCTTTCAGAGGAAGGAACTGACAAAACCACCTCTGAATATTCCTTGCCCTAAGAAAACTTTATGAAATTCATGGGGTCACCATAAGTCAACAGGCAGCTTGAAGGTGCACACACAGAGTGCCTCCCATTGCTTCAGTTCCTTCAGCTTCTCTTGATGAGGAAGGTGAGTGAGGAGCAAAGTAACTGAGCAGCAACTTTGAGGCCAGCAGCTGTCCCTGTCTCCCCCTTTCCTTCTTTTGTGGGGAGAAGGACCATTCTGTCCTCCCCCCCCCACCATCGCCACATCTCCATGGGTCAGAAGTTTCCTATGCCTGCACCAGAATGAAGAATTGACTCCTACTGGGCTCCTTCAGATGGGATAAATGCATCAAGGCAGTGGTGTCACTAGGACTGATGCCACCCCTGTAGTGAGCTATGGGGTCACACTGCCCCCCATGGACCTCCTCTTATACCAGACCATAGAGAATCCTTAGCAATCTTTTTTGTAATAATATAATAATCATAATTCCCATATATCACTGAATGTAATGGCAACAGTAGTGATATAAACAACTAGCAAAATTAAAATTATATCTTCAAATTACAATATCAAAACTGTGTTCCTTTTAATGTTAAACTTTAGTGTTACATGGGATACATTAATGGATTAGGTTTGTGTAATCAATAACAGCCAAAATAATGTAGAAATTATAGACAAACACATATGGAAATGTACTCATAAATAAAGTAATACTATTAAATAAATAAACAAGAACAAATACACAAGCATTTCAGCACTTAGCGAACATCTAAAGGATGACGACTAGACTGCAGATGGCAGAAAACTCAACTTCTTTGTGACAAGACACAATATAAAGAACATCTTTGTTTCTATAGGGTAGCAATATGTGCAGTGAAGAAAGCTTTCTTCTCTGCATGTAATGCATCTGTGAATTCACATCCAGCTGAGCTACTCATGGTAGTAAGAGGTCTAACCCAGGCGCCATCCTTGTCCTCGAACCCAATCTTAGAGCCTTCAGCAACTCACTGTGATGCCTTTAATGACCATTTTGCAGATAAAATCTCTCACATAAGAGCCAACTTAAATGCCACTGTTGGAGCAGAAGTCAATGCTGAGGTGTCCAGCAACTCTGTGAGTGGGACTATACTGGATCAGCTTCAATTGGTGACTTCTGCTGATGTGGATGAGCTGCTGGGGCAAGTAAGGAAGACAACTTGTTTTCTCAATCCCTGTCCACCTTGGCTTGTTATCCAGGGAGGAGATCCAGTTAGACTTCAAGTACAACATATTATTAATGCATCTCTCAGGGAGGGGAACTTTCCATCCTTTTTGAAAGAGGCAGTGGTTAGACCACTTTTGAAAAAGTCCTCCCTGGATCTCCCGGATCTTAATAATTATAGACCAATATCTAACCTTCCTTTTTTGGCAAGATGATCGAGAAAGCAGTTGCCTTCCAACTCCAGGTGGTCTTGGGTAACACACATTTCTTTGACCCATTTCAAACCCACTTCAGAGCAAGATACGCAGTTGAGACTGCTATGGTCACCTTAGTGGATGATCTTCATCTTAGCATTGATGGGGGGAGTATGTCCCTGTTGGTGCTTTTAGACCTCTCAGCTGTGTTTGCTACCATTGGCCATGGTATCCTTCACAAATGGCTGGGGATTAGAGGCACTGTGTTGCAATGGTTCCAATCTTACCTCTCAGGCAGATTCCAGATGTGGTGCTTGGGCATAGCTGCTCCTCAAAAAAGGAGCTGTTACATGGCATTGCATGGCATACCACAAGGTGCCATTCTATCCCCTGTGCTTTTTAACATCTACATGAAAGCGTTGGAAGAGGTCATCTAGAGGCATGGGGCAGAGTGCTATCAGTATGCTGATAACACCCAAATATATTTCTCCATGCCTTCAAAAACAGTCTTAGCTAAGAATAGTGTGTCTCCTCTGAATGAACGCTTGGAGGAGGTAATGGGCTGGATGAAGAAAAACAAATTGAAACTGAATCCAGACAAGACACAGGTGCTTACAATTAAGGGTCTTAATCACCGAATTCCACAGGGGATTTCCCCTTTTCTTGTTCTTTCTTGCACTGCATCAAACTGTGCAAAGAGTGTTGCCAGGTTTTCAGAGTACCAATAAGGGACAGCAAGGTTGACAATTGTAAAGTAGCTATTCTAAGTGGACATTCTACCTGAATACTAATTTCAATTCATATAGCCATACATTTCTCTGTAAAATTAGTGTATTGTCCACATTCATAAATCATGATACATACATTTCCATCTTTCTGAAGAGCCTGCACCCCAAAAATACAAGATTTTGGCCCCTAATAGCTCTTTCATTCTACACAAAATGAAAAACTTTCCAACCCTTAAATAGGGGACATGCCTTACAACAAGGGACACCTGCTAACCCTACAAAGAACAGGCTTTCTGGTCCTAAAGGACATCTCTTAAAATAAAGGACACCCGGCAACTCTAACTTTGGATGACTGACCAAATTAACCCAAATCACTGGGCAAATGGATGACCAGGTGCCCACCTCTATTCTTCAGCCCATCATAACAAAGTCACCATGGCCCTGATGATTGGTGTGCAGAAAGAGGAGGGGGTGGAGCATATGAATGCTCTTCCTGTGGGAACTTGTGAGGAAATTCATGCATCCCCCCTCCACTTGGTACATAGCTGTAGCAGCCATCACATCAACCCCAGCAGAAGTAGCAGCAGAAGCAGAAGGGCCTGGTGGACTCTTTCTGACCTTTTACTGGCTTCTGGCTTTCCATCCTCTCCCTGAGAGACTTCCCTGCCTGCCTGCCTGCCTGCCTGCCTGCCTGCCATTGGAACTGTTTTAGAAGAGCCTCTTGTTTTGCTGCAGAGGCTTCTGTGTGCTTCCCCATTCTTGAGGATTTTATCTTCCCCTGGTGTCTTCTCCAAAGTATTGTCAGGCAACCAGCCACCTGACAGTCCTGCTGCAGATATCTCTGTCTTTAAAGGGACTGGAGCACCTGTGGTGATCTGTTATACTTTGTACACTCTCCCACACCAGTGGATTGGAGAACTCTGAAATGTCACATTAGTGTGGTGCCAAATGTTCCTTTGCCTGTTTTCATCTTAACCGGTTCTGCTTTCAGTAGCTGGTTTTACTGTTTTGTTTTTATTTATTGTATTTGTGATTGTATAATGTTTGATTTTTTCCCCAAGTTGTTACCTGCTCTGAGAACCTTAGAGTTAAAAGGCAGAAAAGCTATTTGTGAAAAAAGACAGTGTTGCAGAGATACTTTGGTGAAGAGGTAGCTTGGGTCCAAACTATTTGAAAAACTGTATCTCCCTATGTGAGCCTCAATCTGCTCAAAGATCTGCATGGGAAGGCTTTCTCTCAGTCCCACCAACATTCCTAGCAGGCCTGGTGAAGACACAGGGGAGGAGAGCTTTCTCTGAGGATGCTCCCAGGCAGTGGAATTCCCTTCCCTGGGGGGTCTGGTTAGCCGTTTCCCTGCTGTCCTTTTGCCAGCAGACAAAGACCTTTTTATGAAAGGAAGCATTTGGCTTTTAGTGTGTAGTGGCAGATGCACCTTTTAAAATGAGGAGTGTTGTGTTTTTATTTTATTATGTTTTAAGCCTCTTTTAATGCTGTGCTTATTTTTAACTTGTGTTTTTAAAACAAAAATTTAGTTTAATTGTTTTAAATTTTTGTAGTGGGGTTTTAAATGGTATTGTGCTTTTAAAATGTTGTTGTATGCTTCCTTGGATCCCCTGCTGGGAGAAAGGTCTAATGTAAAACAAACAAATAAATAGTTGGAATTCTCTGTGTTTCAATGAGATGCTAATCAGTTTGGGGAAGGTTACATTCCTCTAGTTGAACAGAGGAGTGAATGTAAGGATGTATGCATGTGTATGAGAGAGAGAGAGGGCTGAATCATCAAGAGGGCGATATCCCAGATCCTCAATATAATATTCCTGCACAGGTTTGTCCTGTTTAGTGCCACACAAACCTATTTTAATCCAAACTGAAATCAATTTGGAAACCCACATGGGACCCTCATTACATAGCCATGTTGGTGCAATGGGGTGATTCTGGTGTTGTGTACATTTGCCATATCAGTTTATGTCTGGTCACACAACTACAGCAGCTGCAGGGTGTTTGTGTGGGGAGGTGTTTTGCAGCACATGCACATATTGGTTTAATGAAATAGCTTTTGTTCTGAAATGGCCTTTGTTCTGATTGCCCACCTGAGCTTGTATAAAGTGAAGTGAATAGAGGAAGTAGGATTGAAATACTCACCTGAGAATGTATGCAACAGTTTGTAAGTGAAGATTCACATACAAACACAAAGTCTTTTTTTTTAAAGGACAACACCACCTTTTCCTGATACAAACAGGGGAGCTACCTTTCCATGGCAGAAATGATCAGGTAGCCTAGGTGACCACCTGACCTAGGTGACTACTCACCAATCTGGTCCCACCCTCCTTCTGTTATCACGGTTATGATATGTCAGGTGGGAGCACTAGATATCCTTTTGATATCAAATAATTTGGCCTTTGCTTGACCTTTCTCTGCCACCCTACTCCACGTGTTTGCAGAAGTCCTCCGGACAAGCACATATTGGGCACAGCCGTTAATGGTTGTACATTCCAAAACCTCAGGCAGGCAGGCAACTTAAGCCTCTCCGATGCTTTAGGGAAAAACCTCCTTGCAAACCGGCTTTGCTCAGTGCGAATCTACACAAAGCCGCACGGCCAAGAGCTGAGCCATTCCTTTATGTCGGGCCATCAGCTCTCCTTCCTGCCTGGCAATTCAAAGCAGCAAATCTCTAGTAGTCACATGGAAACTGAACAACAACTGGACTAGTCCCAAACTGTCATGTAGCATTGGAAATTTAATAGGCTCTTTTGATTTCTAGTTGAAAATAAGAAGGCAGCAACAACAATTAATGTATAAATTTATTCAAAAATTCAATCAGGTGAGCATCAGCTTCCAAGTCTTTCAGACCAATGATCCATAGTTTAGCATGTTGAGTCTGGGATTCTAGCTGAGAAATCCAGGCAGACAAAAGTCTATGGGAAGCATTGATAGTCATTTTGTGTGCTATAGTGCTGTCTTCTAGGGCAGCGGTTCTCAACCTGTGGGTCGCGACCCCTTTGGGGGTCGAACGACCCTTTCACAGGGGTCGCCTAAGACCATCGGAAAATACGTATTTCCGATGACCTTAGGCTCCATTCCCTCCTCAGTGGTGGTGTGCAAGCACGAGCCACACACTCGTGTCCTCCTGCCCCCTTTGGCGGGAGCGTGTGCGGTGTGGCTCGTGTTTGCGTACCACCACTCCTGGGCCTTTTCCGCACATTACCTTATCGCGGAGTTGGGGGGTGCCATTCATGCAAGCAGGTTCTTGCGCAAGGCGCTCTCTTCGCTGCTCCTTCGTTACGCAGCTGGCTTCCATGATCCAGGAAGCCAAATTGTTCCCAGCGGCACCATCTGTGGAGCCAGTTGTTCACCTCCACTGTTTTTCTCTTTCTTCCTGGGCCGTGTTGTTTAATGGGGAGGATAGATGAAATGACCACCTGTGGGTCAAGTTCCTTCAGCTTCCTACCCAGAGCCTTGTAATCCTTACTATAAAGGCATAAATAGCTTCTGTTATTTTTATAAAAAAGCTACAACATTTCAGATCACTGAGACATTTTCTGTGTACAAGCAATATGCCTAAGCCGTTTCTTAGTCCTAACTAGAGTTGGACTGTTTATCAATTTGAACTTACATCAATATTGATTTACATCAGTATTGACTTATTGATTTCCCATTCCTGCAGTAGGCCTACTGTAGGTGGAACTAGCAATTGGATTTAGGCTATAGAGCATACTCCATTCCCCTCTCCTTTCCTGTGATAATGGTGGAATATGATTCACTCTGATCTAACTTAGAGTATGGCCATATAATTTCAAAATATACAAAAGTGTTTTAAATATCCTTCAAGTTTATAACACGAAATAACATAGTTCTTTTCAAGTCTGATATAGTAAGCACTTCAGTGGAAGAACATCACTCCTCTCACATTCATCATTTTATATTTGTTGTTGAGATCATCACCAGTTTCAGCAAACTATCTAAGATGCTTCTTAATGCATGTTTTGCCCAAGACTGTACTTGTGTAAAGCAACATAACACCATTTGCTTTGCCGTCTGAACACTGTCCCCTTGTCAATTGCATTCAACACACTGTTTTCCGCTCAGCACTAAAAAAGGCAAGGCCCAGTAATTACCAAATTGTCTGTTCTAGGTTATTAGCATGAGATGTAATTACAGCTGCCAGTGTTAATTACTACGTCTTCTCCTTAGTTTATGTGCTTTCCACATATTCTATTAGCAAAAAAGAGAAAGAGAGGGAGAAATGGTAGAATTAGAATTCTAGCTGGTAATTCCTTCTCTGTGTACTGGATTTGGGGATCCTCATTTGGTTCAACAGATGGCTAAAGACTGAAAAGAAAAAAGCTAATATAATTTCAAGAAGGAACATGGAAGGAACTTAAAAATTCAAAATGTTAGCAGCTTGTGGTGCTGTGATGTGAAGGAAGTACATGTAGTCATTGTGGTGATTATGAAAAAAAGGCATATCAATAATGACCTCACTTGTATCACATCTATCTTTATATTTGGTTTATGTCCATACACTTGCCAAAGTTCCAAAGTTCCAAAGTGTTTGTGATTCACCAACATATTCTGTAAACCTTCAGGATGTACTATCTATACTTTTATCTATGTTTAATTTGATAAAAGCCTATAAATTTTAGGCTGTAAACTCATTCGAGTGAGGAGCTGTACTTTTGTTTGTTACTTTAGAAAACATAATATGTGCACAAATGCTGTTCTAAAATTAACAGTAATAAGTCAAAAGAAGAAACAAAACAACTCTCTTCCCCCCCCCACTGCCTCCAAACCAAACTAATAGATAGTATGTGATTTAGAATCCACAGAAACCTTGATTTGCTGTGGCAAGCCAGCATACTGGTCACTGTTTCCTAATCACTTTCATCTGTAGCAGGAGCAGCTAAACAAACTGTGGAACAGTTAAGCACAGGGTTTCCTAATTTCTATGTATATGGAAAGCTATCACTTGTTTAAATTTAACCATATAGTGATCTGGCAATGAAGGGGAAAGAACAAGAAATGGAAAAGGGGTGTTCTGAACAGTTATTTGAGAGACATATAGAAAAATTTATTAACCTTTAGTTGGAAATAATTCCCATTACCTTCAGTGGCACTTATTTTCTCCTAAAGTGTGTATCTTTGGTGTGCAGTGGGCACCCTCACAAAATGACTTCCGTGTAAGAATTATTTCGGTCTTCTGCGATATGGCCTTAGAAATCAGATGAGAAATTTTATTGTAGGATTTTATTGCAGTGTGATTGGACAGTAGATTCCTCGCACTCCAAAAATGTCTAAAACAAAATTTAGACATTCTATCTCTGATCCTATTTTATCGAAATATTTACTTGTACTGAATTCTAAAATACTTAAAGGTGCAGTATGTCAGTATGAAAGTCAATGCAGTGCAAAGCATCTTGGTGCAATGGAGCCTGGGATCTGAGGGGAAAATTAAACAGGCAGGGCAAATCCATGAATGCAATTGTTCAGCAACTTCTTCTTGTTGTTGTTGTCGTGTGCCTTCAAGTCATTTATGACAACCTAAGGCAAACCTATTACAGAGTTTTTTGGAACTGAGAGCATGTGATGTGCCCAAGGTCACCCAGTTGGTTTGTGGGAAGAAAAAGAGTTATGATAATAATCAGTGCAAAGAAACAGAAGAAAACAACAAAAAAGATAGAACAAGAAAACTGCTCTACAAGATCCAAGAAATCAAAGGGACATTCAAACCAAGAGCAAGAATGCTGAATGATCAATATGAAACCCATTAAATGATCAACATTAAAACATGATGGGAGCAATGCAAAAGACGTAAACGATTCCTTTAATTTTTATTGGAGAGCCTACAGTTTATGCAGGAGCTGTTCTCAAAGCACTTGGGAAATATAAATTACCAAAACTAAATGCCATACAAATAGAGCTGTTTCAAGTTATAGAAAGTTATAGAAATAGAATCCCTTCAAATTCCAACAAATGCCTGCCAATGAATATGGGAACAAAACATGGACCCACAGACTGCAAACACTCAATATACATTCCAATCCCCAAGAAAGGGGACACTAAGGATTGTAGTAACCACCAATTATATTAATTTCCCATGCAAGTGCAGTGATGCTTAAGACTATTATAAAGATTTTTACCTATATGGGAAAAGAAATGGCAGTCTCCTAAGCTGGTTTAAGAAAAGGAAGAGGCAGTAGAGATCATATTGCAAACAAATCTTGCCTAGGGGAGTGCAACAAAGAATTCCACTAGAAAATCAGCCTGTGCTTTATAGATTACAGAAAAGCATCATTTGTGTAGATATGAAAAAATTATGGATCACTTTAAAAGAACTGGGAATGTCATAATACTTGATTGTCCTGGTACCTAAACTATATGCTAGACAAGAGGCCACTGTAAGAACAGAATATGGAGAAACAGAATGGTTTACAACTAGCAAGGGGGTTAGACAAAGATTAATTTTTTTATCCTATTTAATTAGTATGCAGAATGTATACAGAAAGCAGAATTACATTCAGATGAGGGTGGTGCAAACGCTGGAGCAAGAAAAATCAGTCATTTAAGATATGCTGATTTTGTCACATTGTTGTTAACTACTGTCAAGTCCACTTCAACTTATGATGTTACCCTGATTTCTGGGGTCCCTTAGGGGATGCCTTAATGTGCTCCACGTGATAGGGAATGGGAACTCAACAGAGCACAAGCAATAGCAATGCGAGAGGCAGGGTAACCTAGCGGGGTCTTTTTACCCAGTTTTTACGGGGTCAGGCCAAGCCAAAAACCAGACAAAGTTGTCTAATAAATGAATTTATTGAAGGGAATACCATGCATCAGTGCACTCACTCATGCACTCACTCACTCAAGACCTATTAAGAAGCAAAAGAGAGGAAACTGGACAGGGGAAATATTGAAGGGATTGTAGCTGGGGTAATACTGCACCTTTTCCTGAAGTCCTTGGTCTGGAAAACTGCAAACAAAGTAGAGCTCAGCAAAAAGAAAGCTGAGGGGATTACTCAACTGATGAAGAAACGATCTGGTGGTATGACCGGGAGTTATCCAAAGAAACACTCAAAAACTAGGACTATTTGTAGGGGAAAACATACCCTGAGGGCTAATCCTCTCCTGGGGAGAACAATGGGTGTTGCAATGGAAAAGAAGTTCCACAATGACAACTCCTTGTGCATGATGGAATTACGAGGTGTTGCCAGTGTTTCAGGATCTTTGGTTGCATTGGTTGTGGTGTGAATTTATGTAGAGGGTCCTTGCCTGATTTGATTTTATTGCTATCAGTGCTCAACTTGGGGAAAAGATGCTAATCCCCTCAAGTTGACTCCTCAGTGGCTGAGGACCCTTTGTCTACTGTGGGCTTGCATAGCTTGAGGTCTCCTGGGGCTACGTGACAGGGGGGTTTACCGGCCTGACTTGGTTTTCGATTGTTCAACCGTTGCTGCCTACGTGCTCATCCGGGCGACCTCTCTGGCATGTTGAATCACATTTAATACTAAAAATTGTAGACCCTGGGATAGGGTACACCAGTGAGGTAACAATGACACCCCATAGATGAGAAACCTCCAAGTCATCCTATCATCAACTGTCCTACTCAGGTCTGGCAGAATCACTGACATGTCTTTCTTGACTGAATATATTCATCTGTAATGTGGTTTTCTTCCTTTCCCACTGCCTTGCCAAGCATTATTGTATTTTCTATTGAGTCTTGTCTCCATATAACAGCCTTAGTTTAGTCATCTCAGCTTCTAGGGAGAGTCCAGGCTTGATTCGCTGTAGGACCAATTCATTTGTCTTTTTTGCAGTCCAGGGTATCCATAGAACGTTTCTCCAGCACCACATTACAAATGAGTTGATTTTCTTTCTGTCAGCTTTCTTCACTGTCCAGCTTTCAGAACAATACACAGAAATTTGAAATATAATGGAATGGACACTCCTAACATTAGTATTCAGTGCTGTATCTTTACGCTTCAGGATTTTGCCTAGTTTCTTCATAGCTGCCCTTCCAAGTCCTAGTCTTCTGATTTCTTGACTGAAGTCTCCATTCTGATTAATGACTGAGCCAAGGTATGGAAAATCTTGTACTATTTTAATGTCTTCATTGTCTTTTTTAAGATTAAATAAATCATCTGTGGTCATTACTTTTATTTTCTTAATGTTCAACTGTAAACTTGCCTTTGCATTTTCTGCCTTCAGTAATTGTTCCAGGTCTTTGCAGTTTTCTGCTAGTAGTATGGTGTCATCTATATATCTTAAATTGTTGATGTTCCTTCTCCAAATTTCCTGTCTCCTTCCTCTGAATCTAATCCTACTTTATGTATGATATGTTCAGCGCACAAGTTAAAAAGATAGGGTGAAAAAGTCAGCTTTACCTGACCCCCTTGCCAAATGGAAATGAGTCTGTTTCTCCATATTCTATTGTAACAGTAGCCTCTGGTCCTGAGTACAGGTTATGCATCAGGACAATCAAATATTGTGACATACCCATTTCTTTAAGAGCGATCCACAGTTCTTCATGATCTACACAATTGAAAGCTTTGCCATAATCTATGAAGCACAGGCTGATTTTCTTTTGAAATCCTCTGGTGTGCTCCATTTTCCAATGTATATTTGCCATATGATCCCTTGTGCCTCTTCCTTTCCTGAACCCAGCTTGGACATTTGCCATTTCTTGTTCCATATACAGTAGGAGTCTTTGTTGTAGAATTTTGAGCATGACTTTACTTACATGGGAAATTAATGCAATGCTCCTGTGGTTACTGCAATCCCTGGTGTCCCCCTTCTTGGTGATCAGAATGTATATTGATAGTTTCCAATCTGCAGGCCATTCCATATTTGTTAACAGATTTTAGTTAAAACTAGAATGGATTCTGTCCCTGTAGACAGAATCTGCTTTATTGGTATGCCATCAGTTCTTGGTGATCTATTTTTCCCAAATGCTTTGAGGGCAGCTTTCACTTCATTTTCTAAAATTGGCAGTTCATGTTCATATGGTTCTTCCTTGAATGAATGTGTCAACCTTTCATCTCTTTTATATAGTTCTTCTGTGTATTGCTTCCATCATCTGTTTATTTCTATTTGGTCAAGTAATGTGTTCCCCTGTGCATCATAGAGCACTGCATAGAAAGTGCAGTGAGGCAATTTAACTCATGAATGAAGTTAAAGAAGGTGTAGAAGAGGCAGGAGGTATTTAATTTACACAAGCACAAAAGATTCAGCCCCTTTGAACCCACACTGTTAATCTCCAGCAGAACTCCTGTTGCTTAGGAAAGAAAACCAAGGGGAGAAATGCAAGATGGGGAAGGGGAAGGAAAAAATGAAGAAAAAAACAGCAAATAGGAAAAACAAAACAAAAACAGAAACACTAAAAAGACCACAGGTCAAGGCCAATCAAATAACATTTTGCATGTGTCAAATAAGCAAATGCAGACCAACCTCTAATGAAACAAATAAACAAACTTCGACTGAGATCTTGCCTATAATGTATAACTTTATGACAACAGAGCTACATTGCTGACACAATACACAACCATGCTAGTGAATTGTGATAATGCATGATGGGGCACCATGCAATAGAGACTCCTTTTGTGCAACGACCACACTGCTGGCTCCACTTCTGCAATGGTTCTAGTGGCATAGCTAGGTCTCTGCTCTTCTCTTGAGAATATGAATGTGGCACAATTCAACTTTATGTGATCATAAGTCAGCATACAATTATATAATGTCCCAACATGATGCTGGTCATTGGCTCCTCCTGAGTTTTGTGGGGCCAGCAGGATTTTCTGGACTCTATACACCAGTGATGCATTTAAGTCTTTTACTCCAAGTTTCAAGTCAAGTCTCAAGTCTCTACCTTCAAGTCTCAAGTTGAGTCTCAAGTCCTTGCAAGATACTTTTGAGTCAAGTCTTAAGTCTGGGAGCCAACTTTATGCCCCAACATGTATTGCAGAATTTCTAGACAGAGTTGAAAGTCAGTTTTAACAATTTAAGTAGAGTTGGTTCTCTACTTGTGTGATTTTGCCATCTGCAGCTTCAGAAGTGCAGAATAAGATCCTTCTTACTTCCCATTTGCAAAGCTGAAGGCTTTTTCAGAAGTAGGGAATAGGATCCCTCTTATTCCCCATTATTGAAGCTTCAAGAGCTTTAGAAGGAAGGATCCTTCCTCCTCAAGACCACTGCTTAATACATTTTCTGTTCCCCTCTGAGATATGTGCCCTGCACTCTGGGCATGAGACTTGCCTTCTGCTTTTAGGAAAAGTTTTAGAAAACTCCTCCTATATGCAGTGGGGACAGGCTGCTGAGGAGACCACAGTACCACCTCAAGCCCATTGCCTGACCCATTTGCTGTTCCCTCTGAGAAATTTGTCCACACTTTGGTCTTGAGACAGAGCGTCATGTGACTAGGAAGCTGTAAGGTTTCTGGATGAATGTGTTATGTTACTGAACCAAGGGCAGCAAGTCAGTCCTTAAAAATGTGCAAGTCTCAAGTTGAGTCAAGCCAGTGTGTAATTTTTGCCAAGTCAAGTCTCAGTCGAGTCACTGAAGTCACTTAAGTCTGACTTGAGTCCAAGTCTATTCACTCGAGTCCACATCACTGCTATACACTGTCTGTGGATTGCATTGTCCTCCTAATCTTGCAATTCATTGGCAAGAACTACTGCTTACATTCACATTAAAACTAAAATAAGTCTTATCTGCTTCCTTCTCCCCCCATCTCCTGTGCTTATTTCTCCACACCCACCATATCTTACATTTGCGTACAGCTCCTCTGCCACCAGTCAATACCATCTAAACAAGACACATGGTGCATGTCATTAAGGAATTAAGGATGTAGAAGACTTTCCAAAAAATATTTGTCTGTTGAAGAGACTGATGGTCTTCCTTTTTTCATTGTGGCTGAAACCTTGAATTTTGTTGAGATGGAAACACAACATAAATGTTCTTTCTCTCACAAATTCTTTCTATGTCACCCTATGATTCGTCTAACTTGTCTCAATATAATATTGAGGTAGATGATAAAAGTAATGGTGAGAAGGAGGGGCGATGAAGAATGGATTAGTAAATTATCCAGCTTTAAGAAATGAGGTTTTGTATGTTTGTTGTTACTTTTTATAACAAGCAGCAATTGTATTTGCACTAGTAAAATTTTCTTATAAATCCAAAGATTTGGTGAATCCTACATATCAAAAAAATGCACAACCTTTCTGTTCTAGAGCATGGCTCATAAATTGCCAGATACTACTGAGGTTCATCAGTTTGATGGTATAATAGATTAAGGTGTAATGCCTCAGTATGACAGTGAAATTATTGGGTAAAATGAATTTACTATCTGTTTCCAGCAGGAGCTGCTGAGGGGGCAAAGAGAACAAAGTCAAAGGCCATCCGTGCCTAACACAGTCCCCTCCTTCTGCTTGTCCTATTAAACCCTGAACAGACTACTTTTTAGCTAGATTCCCCCAGAACATATCATTTTGTAGTATTATTTTTTAATAGAAAGTGTTATTACTCTTGAATCCCACTACAGATTTTTTCCTTGTATTAAGTCGCTCTTGCTATTCACACGTACGCTGTGATTTTTCTTTCCAGGGCTTTTTCTCATGCTTTGTAATTGTAGAAATTCTTTTCATAGCACCCCCAGCAAATCCCAGTATAGGACTGGCTGGGGTGGTCCCACCTTGCTACATTTTGCCCCCTTTTTCTCTACATTTCTTTTACTCTTTCATGACCTCATGGCCCCTTGCAAACATGTAGCAATGGCACCTTATCACCACCAGGTAAAACAGCATATCACCTGCTACTCTGGAAAGAGTTAGACAGAACACATTTTCCCTGATGGGATCATAGAAGATGGATTCCACAGAGCAGTGGTTCTTAACCTGAAGTCCACAGACCTCCAAGGGGCTGTGATGTCCTCACAGGGGGTTTGCAAAGATTTTGATAAATGGTCAGAGTTTTTACAGTTAAAACAGAAAGGAAGGAAGGAAGGAAGGAAGGAAGGAAGGAAGGAAGGAAGGAAGGCCAAATAAATGGTAGAAAGACAGACAGATGGGCAGTCATACATTGATCTTGAGTCTTGAGTCATTGATCTTTGCACATCATTTGTGCAAAGTTTCATTACAATATCTCAAGCTACTGAAAAGTTAGAAAAATAGATGTTTGATAGCAAAAAATGTACTTAGCACTTGCTACTTCTACACACAATGAAAACAGGCAAATGAACGATGCTGAGTGGCTCCCAATTTCAAGACCCTTGTCAAACAACTTTAAACAAATAAACTTCATGCACTTTAAGGTTTTAAATCTTGGTAGTCCACAGCAACAAAAGATATTTAAAAGGGGTCTATGGTAAAGAAAAGGAACCCCTGGGGGTCCACAGAGCTCTCACAGGGGGGTCCATGAAGCTTTGCTCACTGGACACCAGCAGCAAAAGGGTCATGGCAGCAAGGGAAGGTTTGCAGGTGCTGAAACTAGTCCCTTGTTTGCAAACGAGCAGTTTGGATGCACACACGCAGCCCCCCCCCGCTGCTGTGTCCCTGACGAAAGGGATGCAGTGGCAGGTGTGTACACAAACTATGACTCTGGAGGCCTGGGTATGAATCCCAACTCGGCCATGGACCCCAGGCAAGTCACATTCTCTCAGCCTCAGAGAAAGGCAAAAGCAACAAATCTTGCCAAGAAAACCCAAGAAAACTTAGGTTTTCAGTTTTCAAAAGGGAAAGTCAGTTTTCAAAAGGGAGAGATGTGATGGCTAGAAAAGACCTCCCCACTCTTTCAGGGACACTTTGTTATTGTGTGCCTTCAAGTCAGTTTTTACTTATGGACAGAGTCATATAAAGTGAGTTTTAACAATTTTAGTAGAGTAGGCTCTCCACATTTGTGATTTTGCCATCTGCAGCTTTGGAAGTGGGGGATAGGATCCTTCTCACTTTCCATTTCTGAAGCTGGAGGATTTTTCAGAAGTAGGGAATAGGATTCTTCTTACTCCCCATTACCGAAGCTTCAAAACTTTGGAAGAAAGGACCCTTCCTCCTCAAGCCTGTTGCCTAACACGTTTGCTGTTCCCCCTAAGAAATGCACCCTGCACACTGGGAGTGAGACTTGTCTTCTGCTCTTAGGAAAAGTTTTAGAATGCTTCTCCAATACGCAGTGGAGACAGGTAACTGAGCAGACCTCAAGCCCACCTCAAGCACATTGCCTATCTCCCATTTGCTTTTCCCCTTTGAGAAATGCATCCACACTTTGGGCTTGAGACAGATTGCCATGTGACCAGTAGACAAAAAGAGATGAACATGTTCAAAGTCGTAAGGTTTCTGGATGAATGTGTTACGTTACTGAACCAAGGGCAGCAAGCCAGTCACTAAAAATATACAAGTCTCCAGTAGAGTCAGTGCACCATTTATTGCCAAGTCTAGTCCCAGTCGATTCACCGAAGTGACTTGTGTCTGACTTGAGTCCGAGACAGTTGACTCTAGTCTACATCACTGGTAAATATGCTTCACATCTTGAGTCCTGGCTGTCACTCTGGACTGCAACTGAAAAAGTGGGTTTACATCCGCAAAAACTCATACCACCACCAACAACAAAATATTTTTACAGGTGCTGCTACATCTCTCTTCCCACTTTGGAATGTATGTAGAAGTGCCTTGCACGTGGAAGGGGCAACCTACTCCCAAGGAAGGGCACGCAGGACAGATTGGAGGCAATCGTTATCATTTCTGCGAGGAATCCACAACTGTTAAAACCTTAAGATTTCCGAATCTAATACATTTCTGATGACTAATGCTTGAGGAGCTCATTAACACAGCAGTCTTAGTGGCACAATTTTTCCAGATAATTTCAAGGGGGGGCTCATCCCCTCCCAGGCTAGTAGCAGGGGGTTTACCCTCCCTCCCGCCACAGCCCCAGGGGCATCCTGATTTCTGAGACTAGGGCCATTTCTGCACTACACGGTAATAGCGCTATTATTCCACTTTCAAACTCCTATGGAATCCTGGGATTTGCAGTTGGCGGGGGCCTTTAGAATTCCCAGCCAGAGCTCTTTGGCCTCAGTAAACTACAAATCCCCCAGGCTGTTGGCAGCGGAATAGCAGCCCTGTAACAGTGTAGGGCAGAAATGATCTAGAGTGAGAGCTGTTGGCCATTTCCGCACGAGCCTGTTCTAGCGCGACGATTCCACTTTCAACCTCCTCTGGAATCCTGGGGTTTGCAGTTTCGGGAGGGGCCGGCCGGCCCCTCCCGAAACTGCAAACCCCAGGATTCCAGAGGAGGTTGAAAGTGGAATCATCGCGCTAGAACAGGCTCGTGCGGAAATGGCTATTATCTTAGAGGAAGGCTTAGGACTCTTCAGTCCCCTGTCTCTTACCCTGCGCTCGCCACTCTAATTTCTGCCTCTATGGTCACTTTGGCGGAAGCCGGAAGCTGCGCGACCGGAAGCGAGCTTCAGCTGGCGAAGGGGAGGAGAGCAAAGGCTTCTTCCCCGTGAAGGAAGGAAGGAAGGAAGGAGCCTCGCGCGGGGGGCCATTTTAGTGTCCTCTCAGCGGCAGCCGAGAGACGTTAGGCCAGGCCGAGCCCTGTCCGGAAAGGCGGCGGGGGAGCTGCCGCCCGCGCCGCTTTGCCCTCTGAATGGAGACGCGCGCCGCCATGGGGCTCCTGTGAAGGGATCCCAGATACTGGGCCCGGACGACGGACGAGACACCTTCGGGGGCGCTTCAGCCCCTTCTCCGCTCGCCCTGAGGGTGCCGCTCCTTCTCCCTCACCCCTGCGGAGGAGAGCGCCGGAGGTTTCCCCACCGTCGCCTCTGGGACGGCGGCGCGCCGCCCTCCTTTCCTCCCACCCCTTCTTTCCTTGCTTCCTCGGGCTCCCTCCGGGCTCCCTCTGCTCCCCTCCTTCCCCGTCGCCGAGTGCCTCGCAATTTCCTGCGCAGCCCCGGTTCCGTTCCGTTGCTCTGCCCTCTCCCCACACCGCCTGCGTGGGTCCGTTTGCCTCTGTGCCGAGCCCTCTCTGCATACCCTTCGCCTGGCAGAGCAACAGCTGCCGCCGCCGCCGCCGCCTCTCCGGCTCTTCCCGCAAAGTTCTGCGCCCGGGCTTTTCCCCCTGAGGCAGCTGAACGCCCTGTTTCGGCTGAAGGAAAGAACATTTCGGACGAGCTCCCTCCTGTGCTTTCCCCTCAAACTTGGGAGCGACAGTGTTTACGGACCTGAAAGGGAAGGTCTCGCGCGGAGGCACCTGGTCTTTGCGCTTCCCCCTCAAATAATGGCGCTTGAAAGGCGCACAATGATCTCTCTGTTCGTCGGCCGTTGCCTTTGGGTTTCTCTGAGATGAGAACATCGAGGGTGCTTGGCTCGTCTGTGTGTTTGCTGAATGCCGGGGTCAGCATGCTGGCCATATCAGGAGCCATTTAGTGGATATACTTTATCTCTTCCTCCAGAGTTTAAAGACTGGGGCTGTCCCGGGTTTTAAAGAGTTGTGTGTTCTTTCTCTGGGGGGTTCGTGCTACTACTCGCAAGTCATTTGCTTGGGTTTTGTCGTTGCCGTTCCTCCATTGTACTGGAGTCCAAATGAGCAACTGAAGTCGAAGTGCTTACACAGTTTGTTCTGGAGTCCCGTCACTGTATCTCTCCTAGAGAGAAGGCCTGCCCTTTTTCTTCCCCTGTGTTTCTGGATGTGATGGAACTCATGTTTGCAGAGTGGGAGGACGGGGAAAGATTTTCATTTGAAGACTCCGATCGCTTTGAGGAAGATTCCCTTTGTTCCTTCATTTCCGAGGCAGAGAGCCTTTGCCAAAACTGGAGAGGATGGCGGAAACAATCAGCTGGACCCAACTCTCCCACTGTCAAAATGAAAGGTGAGTGTTAGCAAAGCTGGCAAAAGTATGTCCGACAAATGGTGAGTTGTGTGAATTACTAGTAAGGGTATGCTTGGAATAGTTCAGTATAAATGAAAAAGGAGAACATATAATGAGAACCAAGAGAAGATGTCAACTTGAATTTAGAGGCATGATTTGGTATACCTAATATTTTTCTTGATGTTTGGCTGTACTAATATACACATACATGCAATTACTTTCTATAAAAATTGCAGGGATGCATTTCCCAGCAACTTGTAGGTTTGCAGCTTTATAGAATCATAGAATCATAGAAATTCAGAGTTGGAAGAGACCACACAGACCATCCAGTCCAACCCCCTGCCATGCAGGAACACCCTCAAGTACTACATAAAAGTTGTCTTTTCCACTTCAAATCTGTTCTGCTTTTGGGCTGTCAATTTTAATCTGAATTTTGGTGTGGCCTAGTTTGTGTTATAGTATAATCTGTACGCTATTGCCTAAATCAGATTTGTAGCAGAGGTTACTGAATGGAAGTGTAAACTGTTGCATAGATCAAATGTATGTCTGAATGGGAATATATAGACACGTTACAGTGCAACAAGGCTGACCTAGTTATATGCTTAATCTCTGCCCAAAAGGGATTATTCCATTCTATTACATTAGTTAGTCAAACTAATTATGGTCAAACGTTACTTTGTAGTTCTCAGCACATTTGAATGTCGGGCCAGTCATCTGAATGTGCTACATTGAGGGTAAGAAAACTGCAGCTCCCAAGACCCTGTTTTACACTCTCCTGAAATCCGTTGTTGTGGTGGCGGTGGTGGTGCTCCTTTAAGTCATTTCCAACTTATGGTGACCCTATCATGGGATTTTCTGGGCTGAGTGACCCACATTGTTGTCAACCAGTCATGGCTGAGCAGGGAATTGAGCCCTGGTTTCCAGGGTCATAGTCCAGTGCTTGAGCCACTAAACCACACTGGTTGAAACTCCTAGATCTCCCCAAATTTAAAAAAAGAAAAATCTAGCCAACCAATGCTCCAAACTGCCACAAAACCTTGACAGTTTGGGGCCCTTTGCCCCCACAGCCACCCAAACCTAAATCATTTAAAACTGATGTTTTTTGACTGAATCCTGGAACTAGGAATTGTCAGCCTAGGAGCAAAGTAATGGCCTTCAGGGGGAAGATAGCTCCCTCCCCCTTGCACTTGTCCACTCCAGTGCTTCACCTTACAATAGTAAAATGATTGTTCTCTCAGATAAACTGTAAGTGTAAGGAATACTGATGTACTTCCATGTAGCCTGCTATTGTTGCTTTTGTTGAAATCAAGCTGTCATTTGCAACATACTAATATGTACTATTTGTCTTAAGTGGAAACAAATTTTGTGTTAACTGAAGAATGCATTATAGTAACTACTTATACAATAAGAATGCTTTTTATTATCCTGTTTGCCAATAGTGGAATACTTGCCTGAGCCATGTAGATTTTGAGAAAAATTAGCAAATTATTCGTTTGTGTTGCCTAAGTTTTGTTTGTCTTTGGTTTAGTTGTAGTGACTCACAAATCTTTTGAAATCTGAGATTTGAAGGCAGCTTCATATATTGTTATCCTCTCCAAAGCACACAGATTGTGTATGGTGTGGGAGAGAGTCACAGCCAGCCTTAGTTCCCTGACACGTACAGGGATCAGATACATTTACATGCCATACATGCATATCACAGTTTCACATGTAAACACTTTACATATGCATATGAAATGTGTAGTGTGTATGTTTAGAATGTTTAAAGAAACACAACAGAGAATTGGATAGTGTGTGAAAATATTTGTGAATCTAGTCATTATAGTCCCTGAATGAGTACCTTGAAAAATCTGCACCTTTTAAAGCTTGATAGTAATATTCACTCAAACCTTGAAGTTGTGTATCACTTGTTAGCAGCAGTTGCTGGCACTGTTGCTTATTATGAAACTGTTGTTAACCTAAGAAAGGTTGAGAACATGTGATTAGCATTTCCCTGATCAAAATGTAAAAATGTCACATTTTCTTTCTAAGGTGTTAGACAATATGAAATTATTCAAGGCTTGATGAGGAGTTGGTCCTGACTGAGTGCTTTCTTACAATGAACCTTTTATTGTGTCTTGTTAGAAAATGTGGTATGTGTGTTGCATTAACATATTACACTCATGATCATTATTCAGAGTGAAATAATTTGGGCCACAGGGTGAAAAAGAAAACTAAAATTTCACATGTAGAATCAACTTGTAGATGTGTTTCTAAAAACTAGTTTTGGAGTTTGTCTCTTTTTTGAAATAACAGTATTTTGCATGGTGATATAGTGTTTCTTCTGAAATTAAGAGTCTTTTAACTAGTAATTTGGGAATTTGATGGGAATACTGAAACATTTTTGAAATTAATAATTTTTGTTTTCCCCATCAGGCTGGAAGGGAAATATTTGAAAGAGATGAGATGAGGGAAAGGAAAATGAATAGCCTGTCTTTCATTGAGAAACATATTAATATTTCATTTGTGTTCTTCCCTTCCTCCAGGGAAGTTCAGGAAAGTGTAAATAAGATTTATTCAGTTTTATCTTCATAACAAGCCTTTGAAATAGGTTAAGCTGTGATAATTTGTATGCCCCAAGTGAGCACTGTGCCTGAATGGGGATTTGAACCTAACTCTCCCCGATACAGCTCTGGCATAGTTACACCACACTGACCCACTCAAATTTTTTTTAAACAGATAGTATTTACTAGGCATATGAAACACATGCTATTATTATCTGTAACTTCCTGTTAACTCCACTAGGAATTCACTGTAAATTACAGCCTTGAAAAAGTAAGGCTCTATGACCAAGATCCAGCATGCATGAGCACCATCCAAGAGTTTCACATGTGGGACTCTGCAATGGCTCCCTGTCTACCCCTAGTACTCACTACAGTTATTCCCTCTCTCAGCCATTCCACTGCTGGCGAAGAGTGAGGGAGATTGGAGAAGCTTCTTATTGTGTTTTCGTAGCTGGATGGAGACCCAAGGATACTTTCTGCTGAGATCTGCTGGGTTCCTCTGGAGGTCTCAGTAGGGGATATAGCCAGATGCTTCTTTGATCCCCTCCACTTTTCACAATTTATGGAATGGTCAGGGCACTGTCACAGTACAACAATGAATGGGTAGGGGTCTTTGGCTATTGTGGAAGGTAGAAAAGAATGCCAATCTCCACAATAATTAAAAAAAAGACATACTTAAGAGTAAGGTGGACTTATGCCTGTATATATCACAAACAGGATGCCATCCTCTGGTGGTAGTTAACGTCCACTTGCTTTTGCTCGTTCAGCATTGAGGAATGAACTCTGTGTCTATGAATATGGTTTTTCCACAAGAACTGATTTCTTTTAAATGAATGCTAGCTCTTGTCCAGAATTATATTGAACTTCCTTTGTTTCTTGACACTGCATTCTATGGGACTATAAACAAGGATGTGGAATGAAGTGGGAAGGAAATGAACTGGAAAACTCAAATTGTAGCTGTATTGTTAGGCACATTGATCCCATGTGATATCGAGTAGCAAAACACAGCAGTTCCTGGATAAAAAAGTAGGGTAGTAAAATTACTTAAAGCTTTTCTGATTTCTCAGTTCTGATTTATATGAATACTAAACAAATTGTGCAAAAATAAAGCTTCATAAACTGCATAGGGTTTCCACAGTCATTATTTGATGGACATAGTTATGCATGTAAACCAAGCAATCATTCATATGTATATCCTCCTTTTTCTCTGAGAGTGCTCAGGGTAGTGCATATGGATCATCTCTTCTGCTTATCTTCACAATAGCCCCATTAAGTCAAGCTGAGGGAGAGTAATTGGCACTAAGTCACCCAATGAGTTTAATATCTTATAGGGACTAATACCTGGATTTTCTAAGTCCTAGTCCCACACTTTTACCAGTTAGTTGGTAATGTTGCAATAGCAAATGTGAAACATTTATGTAACATTGAAGATTTAGTTTGATAATTTATGACTTAATTAGCTATGGGCAAATTAACCCTCTCCATATCTTGCAGGACTGTGCATTCAGAGATCTCTAATCAGCATAACCATTGGTGACGTACAGTTGGAGTTGTAGTCCAAATGACAGGGCTGCATTTTTCTCACTTCTAGCCTAAATCCAGTTGTGCTATTGTGGGTATATTACATGAACCAGAAGTGAGAAACTGCTCTATTGAGTTGTAAATTATTTTACAATGATCAATTTTATACCATTATACCCTGATAATAGTCTGGAAAGGCATGGAGACTTGAGTAGAAATCTGACCAAGATATGGTCTATCTGGATGGTACTTGAAAAAAAAAACAAGACTGTTACTTAGCTTCTTTATTTACAAACTGTAAATAACTGCACAAATTCACAGGAGGTTTTTGAGTTACATTTTAATGACATTACTAATTGCGCATTGGTGCTGTTGGGAACATAGCACACTACCATGATTCCACTTTATATTGTTAGTACCAGCTTGCACAGCCAATGCTGAGTGACATCAAAGGATGGTAGAGACTAGAGTAACAGATCTTTGGTAATTTAAGATGCTCCTCATGCCTAGATTTTAGCTGTTTGCGTGGAAGATAATACTGTTCTCTTTGGGTTAAGCTGCAACTATGATGCTTGTGTGGTGTGGCCTTGAACATCACTTTCTTTTTTTACTTCCAAGTAAGTGAATAGGGGCCTGATCTGGCATGCAATTGCCATATGCATATATAGGGTATGTAAACCTTTTCTTCTTATACATTTGCTCTTGGAATGGGAATCTTTTCAGTAATGCCAAAGGAGTTTTATAGGCCTTACATCAGAGGGTGGCATTAGGGAAGAAAATAGCTGCAGGAGAGGAGGGGCTAATTGTTCGTGCCAGATTTGTACAGCACCTCCCCTTGTTTAGAAGGAAAAATCAGGCTAAGATGCATGCAATGTATCTAACATTTGGCATAATTTAGTCCATTCTTTTGGGATGATAGGATCTTCAGTTTGTGGAGGAGGTACCTTCTCATTTTACAGTACAAGAAAAGGATGGGAAAATAGCAGTAAAATTTGGCCGTACCTCTCTTCTTGCTCATCAGCTGTCTATATTGATACTAAAAATCCACCTCAGACACTGAAAAATGTTGACTGTATGTGTTTCCCCTATTGTAACATTTGCAAGTAGCTTCATGAGTTTTTCCTTCTCCTGATGACCACTGCCAAGGTAGAAAACAACATCTGCTTTATTTGCTGGCTGCTGAAGAGAAATAACTGTCCCTCCTGCTTCCTCACATACTAGATATCACTTATGTTGCTGTTCAACATTTAGAAAGCGAGAGGGATATTTTCTTGAGAAGCCTGATTACTAACAGAGAAGGAAGTCTCTCCTACATCCTCCCTGTTATGGTAGATAACTAATTAGTATGTGGTATTTTGTTCATGTATGTGAGTCCTTAAATCCCATGTCAGTGGGTTTTGGTGGGTTCAGGAGCACTTAATTTTGAATTACATATAGTTAGGATTGCAGCCCTGAAGTTGTGTTCTCAAATCATAGGCAGGTTTGCTTTTGTTCTTTGACAAATACAGCCAAAATGTTAGTTATCTCTCTTTTTACAAAGTTTAAATTTTTAACAGGAAAGAGTTACAATGTTCATACATCATCAAAATAGTCTTAACATTGTCTTAACAGTAGGGGTAAAAACAAATGATGTTTAGAAATGTATTGGAGTGAATCCATGAAGATAGAATAAAGTTGAGGATTTGAGATGTCAAAGAGGTAGCCAAGGCAGTATTCCAGAATACATACATATGTATATAGGTGCATTTACAATTAAAGTATTTATTTTGATATTGGATTTCATAGATTATAATCCATTTCTTCAGAATGATATTAACTATGCTACTAACATTGTAAGGAATAGCTGAACTTTGTTTGAATGGGATCTACTCTCATGAGTTCTTACTACCTCATTCATTTCCTAAAGAACAGTGTTAAGGTTCTTTTCTGCTTATATTATATTATGTTCAAAAGTAAAGTCACATCTAATGCAAATATAGTTAAATAGTGAGTTTATTAATGTTATTACTAAACAGAATACAACTAAAAACTGTAATGAGTTAACTGTGTGATAATTTCTTGTGGCAAAAAGTGAGGCTTGTTTGTAATTTGAATTGTCACATCTTTGCCTAAATTTTTGTATCAAAAAATGAGAGAAGTTAAAGAGTCTTAAAATATGTGTAGCCAAGATGATGTGCGTGTGCGCGCGCGCATGTGTGCGCATCTTCAAGTTGCCTGTTGGCTTATCCATGAATTTCATAGGGCTTTTTAAAGCAAAGAATACTTCAATTTTGCTAAAGAATACTTTAATTTTTAGATGTAGTTTTGCCAGTTCCTTCCTCTGAAACATAGCCCACAGCATTTGGTTTTCATTGTCAGTTTCACATCCAGATACTAAGCAAAGCTGACCCTGTTTAGCTTCCAAGATCAAGCAGGTTCTGATGATTTGAGCGTATTAGATTTACTGTAGCCAAGATAACTTGTTCTTTTCTGTAAATGTTAAATTTAGACCATTCTCACCTGTCCTTTGTTAGGTGACACTGAAGATCATCAAACCTACAAATATGGCATATGACCTTTAAAGAGCACAGTAAAACATAGGGCTGGGGACATTTTCAGGCCCTTTGCAGTGATACAGGGTTCCACAGATTTACCCAGATTATTCCACAGATTACCCAGATTTGTAAACTGCTTCTGGTGACATTTCCAGCAGATCATAGTATCTCTCTTTCCACTCATTTCCTGCATTGCAGAATATTTAGAGGAAATACTTTGCTTTGTCCTCTACTATATGTAGAAGGCTTTGGAGAATGGTCAGCTTCTCACTTGGTACCAGGTTTGCAAACACACAAAATCCAAGAGCTTCAAACTCTGGCATGATGACTTCATTCTTCCCCGATTCCTTTTTTTTATGTCAGAGACCTGGCTGGCTGGCCAATTGTGGTCATATAGATATCAGTTGGCTACTAAGTCTAGCTAAAAGTTGTGATCATGTACCAAAGTTATGATATCCTACCATGTTACATACACACACACACACACCCCTTTGCATGCACATTATATGTACAGGCAGTTTGATGGGAAGGAGTTGACACCATATTGCCTTATTCTGGGTGTCTGCATCAAGCCTTCCTATCTTTTCCTTAAATGAACACAGTGATGTATAGGAAGCAAACTAATGGAGCAAGGTGGATTTATAGAGTATGGAGTGGATGGTGGCAGCATGTGGTAGTAGAGAAGTTGGCTTCCATGGTGGGTTGACTGTAAGTTAATTGGTGGCTGCTTTGGCATTAGAGACCTCCAATATGAGAAGTAGCATATAGGAAGCAATGAAAGTAGTCTTAGCATTAGAGAAAAAGAAGGAATGAGAAGTTGTCTCATACAATAGCTATGCTCGAAACAGAAACCTTTAATGTTTCACAGTAACATTGTGATCCAAAGCTCTTTTGCTTAGAAATAACACAAATGCTAGTGGAGAGGAGCATTCTGTCTATGATGGGTTGGTTCTTTTCTTCTCTCTAATAGGCAGGAATGCAGATGTCACTTTGAGTGTCCCCTCTAGGGGGAGCAATCCTCTCCATGTGATCAGTTTAGTTCCTGCCTTGCTCTGATAAGCACGATTTCACATTAGCTCTGTTCCTGCTCTCTCTTTCTCTCTGGCTTTCCTTTGCCTTTCTTTCATTTGACATTCTCTGTTCTCTCTTGCCTTTTCTTTCTACCACCCTGGCAACTCATACTAGTCTTCTTGTCTTTCCTCCCCCTCTTTCTTTTCCTCTGTGTCTTTTTCTCCCTCTGGGCTTCTGAAGTATGCACATGGGTGAGGGGAATCCAGAGAGCAGCACAGAGGAAAATTTGAGCAGTGCAGGAGATGCTGTAGATTTGCAGCCACCCTTCGACCAGGCCTGGACTAGTGTGAAATCTTTCCAGATGTTGAACAGGAGAGCAGAGAGTCCTTGGGAGTGGCAGGTGAGGGAAAAACCCTCCATTCTTCCAGCCACCAGAAACACCCAGCCTGAATTGGGACAGGGTCAGAAGTGGTAATGTAGGCTATGCAATTGATGGAGGCAGATGTGAATATAGCAGTGCCCCTTTCAACTCAGGGTTACCCCCCCCCGAGTTGCTGGCTTGGCTGAGGGACCTAGCAACCAGGGGGCCATTCCATTCGCTCCCCACAGGGATGTGCACCTTCAAGGGAAAGAGTTTCCAGGGTTCTGCCCACCAGCATCTCGAGATGACTGGCCACAGCTGTGAGGCAGAGACGAGGCTGGCAGTCTACCCGTTTGCCCCTTTTCATGCTCCACAATTGCCTACTGGAAGTAGGTTGCAGCTGCCATCTTTGTTGTGTGAAAGAGTAGGCTTCAGAAGACAGCTGCTATCCTCTCAGGGAGCCTAAATCCTGTAGTGTTGAGTGCAGAAGACCTTCCTATTGTGGGGTGGAGGCAGGCTGGCAACTATATCACCAGTGTAGACTCTCCTGAATGAGGAGATCCTAACCTAACAGCCCTCCCATAAAAAAAACCCAAGGAGACTACTTCACCCTCTTTGAGGCAACCTATCTACCCTCAGTAGATGAGGATTTCAAGGAAGAGGAGCACAGTATAGCAACTGTTCTGAAGAAGGAGAGCTATCCTCTGATGAAGACCATGGCTGTCACTTCTCCTTTTAGGCTCTTCCAGCAAGAGGATTTTAATGTCTTGCTAAAAAAAATAGTTAAGATACTGGGCCTTAGTATGGCTACTCAGAGTCCAGAGTGTCAAGATCCTGATTTGCTTCGGCATTGGGGAGTTATTCCCCAATGTTAATGCTATCTCTTCATGCATCCCTTTTCCTGTAGACTTCATATTTGTGGTCTGTGAGGAATGGAACAAGCCTGCTGCCGACAGACCCAGCTCTGGTTGTGTCAAGAATTTCTGTATACTACCTTGCAGTGTAGTGTCCAAACTTCAGGTCCCACTGATCATTGTGCCTGTGAGAGCCCTCATCTCATCCTCTGTGTAAGCAAAGAATGGAGAGGACTCCCTAAGAGATATAAAAGACAGAAAGGCAGAGGCAGCTCTCAAGAAATTCCATGAATCAGCCTCCTTAGTCTTAAGAGTTGCAACCTCTATCTGTATCACATCCAGAACTTTGCTCTTGTGTGCCAAGGAGCTCACCAAGCTTATCCCATCTGAGCAGGTCAAAGTCTGACAAGGCATTAACCACTGCTGAAGGTTTTACTGCAAACAATGGACTGGACATCATTCAGTTCTGCTTGAAAGTCACACTGCAGCTGTGGCAGTCAAATGCCAGGTGTGGCTAAAGAACTGTGATTGGACTGTAATGTAGATTCCAGAGGCAGCATAGCCTCACCTTTGTGCCATTCTAGGGCACCAAACTATTCAAGGAGTCAATAGACCCAATGCTCATGGATACCAAAGACAAGAAGAAGATGCTCATCCTTTCAAAAGAAGAGAGAGGACAGGAGGCATCTGAGACAATGCCAATCCTCCCTTTACCCCTCAAGACCAAACTACCTGCCTCATTTGTCCTCCTCCAGAGGCTTCAGACAGCAGTGGGGAGACCAGAAACCATAGCCCAGACAGCAGCACTACCAGAGTGCAGGAAGACCCCAGGCAGGCCCTGTCGAGAAGGGACAGCATAGCAGCCAACAGGCCCAGTGCCAGCCCTCCAGTAGGCGACAGGTTTCGAGGTTTTGTGAACACATAGAAACAAATAACCCTCAGCGAAGGATACATGTTAGAATCCACATGAACTCTGCCAGACTTCTTTCTAACATTTCTAAGATCTGTTTTGTATATTTGTGTTAAAAGGCTTTTTAAAAATTTCTAATAAGAAACCACTCAGAGTCTCCTACTAAGGGCAATTGATCATCTCAGAGAGATTGGGGTCACAGAGAAAGTACCTCATTCACAGAAATTCAAAGGCTGCTGTTCCATCATTTTCCTCATCCCAAAGAAGAACAGATTCTGGAAAACTATTATGAATCTGAGAATGGTAAAAAATTCATCAGAAATTGTTTTTTGATGGAGATGCTGAAAAATATTCTGCAATCATCCAGCCAGGGAGTTTTCTGGCCTCTCTCATTTTAACAGAAGCTTATTTGCATATATGATCCACACACTGTATCACAGATTCCTTTTCTTTGCCTGCTCAGGTAAGCATTACCAGTACCATGCCCTCCTGTTCAGTCTTACATCAAGCCACAAGGTCTTCACCATGGGTATGGTAGTTCTGGTAGTGATATAGAGAAGAGTCCACATCCACGTTTATCCGTATTTGGATGCTCTGCTGATGTGCTGAACATCTTACCAGCAGAATCAAGAGGATATGCAGCAGGTGCTGGATTTGCGAGCTTACCATGGTTTTCTGGTGAGTTGTGGGAAGAGCCACCTTACTCCAACCCAGAAAATCCAGCATCTAGGAGCAGTAATAGATGCCAATCCAGGCACAGTCACTCTGCCTCCAGAGAGGATTCAGAGCATTAAGAGGGCTATTGCTCAGATTAAGCAAACAAAGAAGATAGACCTGTCTGTCACAGTGCATCTGCAAAAACTTACAATTGCAGCCATAGAGTATCTTGCATGGGTGAGGTTCCTCTGCAGATCTCTTCAGCAGATTTTCCTCCCTAATCAAGCAGTCATAGCAGCCAAGAGTCACCAGAAAATATGAATGCCAAAGGAAGCAATCCAATCCTTGACAGTTCACAGGGAAATGTTGGAAGGGACAAATTGAAAGGTGCCAACCTGTGGGGCTGGCGCACGCATTATGGTTCCCAGGTGGTTCAGGGAATTTGGGAGGAGGAAGCAGCACACAACATAAACTGACTGGAGCTGGTGGCCACCAGAAAAGTGCTGTTGACATTGCAAGAACAGGTGGAAGGAAGAGCAGTCATCACAGGTCAGACTTGGTCACAGCCAAGACCCACATCAATCACAATGAGGGGACCAGATCCTGCCACCTCATGGAGGAGGCAAGACTTCCGTTAACGTTGGCAGAAAGCCTTCTCCTGACCTTGGAAGTGGAATAACTCCAAGGGATTCTGGACACCAGAACATGAATGCTGAATCAGACCAACCTGGACCAGGGTAGTAGCGTCTTCACCCAGAGGTCTATCCTCAAGAAGGCCCTCTATTAGTAGGGTCTACAAGTGTACCTTCTGAGCATTCAGGAAGTGGTGTAGATGCAGGAAGCAGGATTGTCTCCGGGTCTTCATGCTGTTTCTGGAGTTCTTTTAGATGGGGATAGACAGGGGCCTTAGACCAAGCACCATTAATAGGCAGGATGCCACCATCATGTCTGTCCCCCTTCCTGGAAGAGGAGTCAAGATCTCAATGCGCTTTCATGTCTGTAGAATCCTCAGAAGGCTTGTACTCTTTGCTCCTCCTATGGCTCACAGGCTTCCCATTGTGGTACCTGCACATGGTTGCTCACAGTGTTATCCTTTGAGCCAATTAGGGAGGCATTGCTCGAGCACTTGACTTGAAAGGCTTTCCTGTTGACTGCCACTGTATGAGTGCACAGGGTCTCGGAGTTCGGAGCCCTGTCATCTAGAAGGGACCTAAGTGAAATAAGACCAAATTCAGTTTGGCTGCACCTAGATCCATCCTTCATACCAAAGGTTAACTCACCATTCCACAGAGAGCAAGAGGTAATATCACCATCCTTTTGTCCTGAGCTGTTGAGGCCCTTGGAAAAGATATGGCACGTGTTGGATGTCTGGTGAGCCATCAAGTTATATTTGAGAAGGACATTCAGCTTCTGGAAGCCAGTCAGCACTCCCAAGGAAAGAAGATCTCTGCCTTCACTTTGGAAAGGTGGATTAGAGAGTGTATCACCACTCCTTACAACACAATCAGGATGCTATTACCATCACACTCCACTAACAGTGCAGCTACCTTGGCAGAGTTTGCAACAAGTGCTCCTCTGATTGGGATCTGCAGGATGCTACCTGGAAGATTTCTGTTAAGCATTACAGACTGGCTGCTTTTGCCTCAGCTGAGAATGCCTTCAGGCAATGAGGCCTTTAGCGAGTGGTTGATCATGGAGTATCTTGCCCAGTGCCAGTTGTCCCAGCCAACTGAGGGAGATTTTGTGTACTGTAAAACACAGGATGTTCCTCCCCCGTCCACTGGGAAAAAATCTATTTGTCTAACCTGTGAGATGATCCTTTTTAGGACAACAGGGCATGCACATCCTCCCCACTCTAGATTAACAGTTGGAACTCAGGTAAAAATAATACACATAGTTGTTCAGTGACATGCAGAATGCCCACCATTCCATTTTGATACTTACTTTTCAGGTATTCTCATTTGGTTTTCCTTTCCCTTTGTTATTGGATATTACTTTTGATTTTTTCTTTCATCTGTAATTGTAAAGAAATAGAAAAGAAAGAATATGAGTACTATCATTACTTGAGAGAGCACTATGGCCTTATTTGTGCAATGATATAGAAGAGGGCATTCCTAGATTTTTCTGTAACTTCAAAGCTGACCATGACTACTGACTATGTGGAGAGAGTTGTTTGTTTCCCCAGAGGGCACTCACAAAACGGCTTCTGAGTTCATGGCTATCAGAGATAAGTAAACAGGGTAATAGACAGCTTGTTTGTTCTCTCTTCCACTGAAAAAGAGTGTCTTACAGGCAAGAAGGACAGTTCTGTTCCATTATTTACTAGTTTTAACATGAACTCTAGAGCCTTATTGATATGTGAAGATAGTTTGTACTTCAGCTTCCCTGCTTGAGTTCTGACTGATAGATTTTGATTTCTCTCCTTTTTGTATCACTTTGGGATGTCTTACAATTTGGGCATTAATTTTGTACAAAAGGTGGGGCATAGTCCTTTGTGGGTGAGCAAAATGTGGCAGGCTTGACTTCCTGTCAGTGATGTTGGAAGAAATTACATGACTGGATCTTTTCTGAGCCAAGTAGTTATTAAACACAAAGGGGGGCAGAATACAGTGCCATCTGTTTGGGAAATTACGGGCTTCATATCATACTGTATTGATGCTAGATATTAGCCATAATCTGCTGTAGGTTCCAAAGAGCTTTTTGTATTTCGAAGAAAACTTGTAAAGTCCTGATGAGAGCCTAATTCATAGCATGATTGAATACTGTTTTATCTATTCAACTAACTTTATCAAATATTTTGTATTGGTTTAGATGGGCTGGTGATTCCTTTGGTGGAGCTTTCAGCAAAACAGGTGGCATTTCACATTCCATTTGAAGTGGTGGAGAAAGTTTACCCACCAGTGCCTGAACAGCTACAGCTTCGTATTGCCTTTTGGAGCTTTCCAGAGAATGAAGAAGACATCAGGTATTTGTTATTGCTTTGGTATTTCTCCTGTCTTTGAAATAATTTTTGCTTATCTTATGTATACCATTGGTGACTGGCAGTCTGCTTGCAGAATCTTAAGTGTATTTAAGTGAAATTGGCAGTCTGATATAGTTTAAATGTGAGCCAGCATGGGATAGTGGTTTAGGTGTTGGACTAGGACTGGGAGACCATGGTTTGAATCCTCACTCAGTTATGGAAACCCCCTGGGTGACTAGGAAAGTCACACTCTCACAGCCTTATAGTTGGGCAATGGCAAGTCTCCTCTGAAGAAATCTTGCCAAGAAAACACCTCGATAGGTTTGACCTGAAAGCACTTAACATCAAAAGCAACAATTAACAACAGTGTTACATTTAGACTGTTTTCTAAATCTAGAGCAATTAGATTTTCCTGTTTGGGCTGGCATTACCTGCTTAGGGCTAAGCAGAAAAAGGCTAATTTTAAGTTAGTGCAATTAAAAAAAAACACAACCACTGATCCAGAGAGAGATCTGCTGTTGTTATCTTTTAGCTCAGCAGGCTTCAGCCAGGCTGTTCAAAAATGATAAACCACCTAGTCAATGCATGTTAAGTTGCTTGTACCTCTGGTTTGTCTATTCCAATGCTATGTACAGTGGCCTTTCTTACCTATGACCTCTGTGTGCGTGATTTCTAGCACACGTGAAGCATTGCACTCCTATGCTTAAAATGGTGGTGATGTGTGTATGGATGCTCTGAAGCATGTCACCACTACTGAAGCATGTCACCACTACTGAATATGATGGGATGCAAGCGTTTGTGAATTCTGCTGTCAACAGGGGGTTCCTGGAATGGAACCCATGCATATACAGAGGGCTCACTGTATTCTGGCTGGCAATGATTATTCTAAGTCTCATGAGAAAGTTGTTGCAACTGGTTTGTAACAGGGGAACTTGTACATTAAGTAATAGTAATACTGGTATTTATTAGTTATTTATTTATTGTGAGCCAGTGTGGTAGAGTGGTTTGAGTGTTGGATTATGATTCTGGAGACTAGGGTTTGAATCTCTGCTCAGCCATGGAAACCCACTGGGTGAATTTGGGCAAGTCACATTCTCTCGGCATCAGGGGAAGGCAAAAGGCAAGCCCCTTTTGAACAAATCTTGCCAAGAAAACCCTTTGATAGGTTTGCCTTAGGGTCACCATAAGTTGGAAGCAGTTTGAAGGCAAACAACAACAACAGATACTATTTTTTAGAACCAATTAACATTTCTGGATAATATGGATTCTTTTTACCCATTTCATTCCAGTTTGGGACATGATTGTGGAATGGAAGCAGTCTTGGTTGTCATGGTGAATCATCTGTGCTAAGAATTGGGAAAGAGAGTTAATGATACAAGACTTGTCAGCAGTTCTCAATAACATTGAGCTTGATATGCTTCTAAATTGGCTGAAATGGGTCTTGGGGTCAATGTATTAGGAGGATTCTGTTCCTTTTTGCTGGGATTCCCCAAAGATGGCCTTTGTTTGACTCATTGCTTTTGCTTGTGATAAAGAAGTTCTCTTCTGCTCCCCATGCTATCTTTATCGAACTGCTGGGAGAGACATGCAGCATTTAGAATTCATTGTCATTAGTTTGCAGATAACACCCAGTTCTCTTTCCTCATTCCAAGACAGCAGTTCTGAATTGGTGTCTGGAGTCAGTAATTTACCAAATAGGATTAAAAAAACCCTGAAGTTTAATCTAGACAAGACAGAAATGCTTCTGATTACTTGAACATCTAGGCATAAGCTTATTTCACTATATCCCAACATTCCCAAAGGATTAACATGCATAACTTACAGCATATTTTTTAAAACATATATAAAAACACAATAAAATTATGCATATTAAAATACACACTGAAACAAATATACAATGAAAACACAAATTAAAACAGTTTAATCACACCAGACTAATAATAAATAAGCAATAAAGTATTTAGGCTGAATATATCCCTTTTAAAATCTCAGACTGTATCAGGCAGTCATTTATTGAAGGCTTGTCTGAATAAAGCATTCTTTGCCTGCTAATGGAAAGACAACAGAGGAGGAGATAATTTAACCTTCTTTGTGAGTTTCGTAATCTGAGAGTGGCCTAAAGACTGTGGTGAAAAGGGAGGACAGTAGGTGGCTGGATTTTGCCCAGACTTGGCCACCATTTTCCAGTGTAGTGGAAGTAGTGCTGACACCAAGCCTTTCCTTGGAGTTCCAGTTTTCCATTCCTTCTCTTGGTTTTTGAGAATCTAAGGGCTCAACATCCTCCCTCTCTCCCTGATGTCTACTGGGAGAAAAAAAAATATTTTATGAGTTTGTGGTAGACCTTGTCATGGAGACCTGTGACCAGAGCTTCCCACTCTCCCTTAAGAACAATAGGCTTTTTACAAGTGAACCTCTTTATTTAAAAAATAGGAAAATGGAATACTAAGGGGTAACAGAGGGTATATCAAGCAAACTTGACTAGTTTAAAGCACTGGCTGTCTGTGCACCTTCCCTCTGGTTGCCAAAGAACCAAACCCATAGGCATAGGTATAAACAGAGTTATTCTCCTTCTCTGCATGTTGCCTTTCCCAGGCCTCTGTTCCCTTTCAAAAGAACTGAAAACCTGACATATCTGGCTAGATTAGGGCTTTCCAAATGGTGTGCCGTGACATGTTAGTGTGTCTCCTGAAGTGTGTAGGTGTGTCGCCCCCAATCTTGGAAATGTATGTTATTATTTATAAATCAGATATTTTTAAAAATATATGAGAGGTTTTCATGAGATATGCTATGTCCCCATACAGACACATACATAAATTGTAATAACAAAATGTATCTCTTATAAGCGGTTAGTTTAACCTCTGGTTTGCTAGTAAAACTGAAATTACTGTGTCACAAAATGATGCATGACTAAAAAGTGTGTCATGAACATGAAAAGTTTGGAAAGCTCTGGGCTAGATGCTGCCTGGTTTCCTTATAACTCTTTCTGGGGATTTCTTCCCTTGCTCTGACATGGAGCAGTTAATTGCATGCCATATGGTTCCTACCTCTTCTTCCCAGAGGCCTTTACTTTTTCACCTTCTCACCTCCCATTGGCTAATAGAAGCCATATGAGTGTCAAGACCAATCCAGTCTCACTCCCATGATCCTTTGCTCAGATCCCCTGCATTATTCCTTTATATTGCCTAGGCCCAGTGGTCCTGCAGGGTCATTATGAAGATCTTCTCTTATGTCTGCATGAAGCATACATCTGAAGCTGGTGAGGCTAACAGAAGGGCCTCTTCTGCAGATCTCAAAGGCAGAGTAAGCTTATAAGAAAACATACAGTCTTTCAAAGCACCTGGACTCATGTTGTATAGGGTTTTCTAGGTCACAGCCAGCACTTCTGAGTTGTGTCTGGAAACAGATCAGGAGAAAGGAGCCCTTGCACCAAGGAGTTATTTCCTGAAAGCAGCCCCAGTCAGCACTTTGGCTGCAGCATTTTGGGCCCACAAACGTTTTTGATTTTCTTCAGATGTGGTCCAATGTAGAGTATGTTACAGTAATCCAAATGGGGTATAACTAATGCATGTGTTTAAGTGGGCAGATCAGACATCTTGAGGAATGGATACAATTGACCCATTAGCTTTAATTGTACAAGTGGAATACCAATCAGCACTGAAATCTGAGAATCTGGGTTCAGAGTTGACTTCAAAAGTATACTGAAACTGTGAACCTACCTCTTCAGAGGAAGTATAACCTCATTCAGGAAAGGTTGAATCCCAGTTCCTTGATTTTCCTTTTGACTGGAAAATCTGGACTTCTATCTTGTTTGGATTAAGTTTCAGTTTGTGTACCCTCATCGAGTCTATCACTAGTGTCAGGCAGTGGTTTAGAACTGAGACAGTTTCTTTACATTTGGATGGAAAGTAGTAGGGTTGGGTATCATCAACATATCCCAAATCTCTGACTAACCTTTCCAGTGGTTTCACATAAATGTTTAATAGCTTGGGGCCCATCACAGAGCCCAGAGGATAGTATGACCAGGACATTGAATGAAGGACCAGAACCATTCCAGAACAGTGCCCCCAGGTCCATCCAAGAGAGGCAGTCCAGAGAAGTATTATAGCTGCCGGTATTAGAAATTGCTGAAAGATCCAGCAGGTCCAAAAGGACATACTCTGTTCAGCTTATGCTGGATGAAATAGTAGAGTGTTCTCTTTGAAAATGCAAATTATAATTTGAATATGCTCCATGGGCTTCAAGTCAGAGGCCAAGTTGGAGCAATCATTATATCCAGTTCTAGTTCTATGAGGCTGATGCACTAGTTGTGCCTATTTTTGGAGAAGTGTTCATTCATTCATTTCATTTATTATGACAAACAGCCAGCAGAATTGGAGAAGTAAGACATAGTGACATCTCAGTCATATCCTCAGTGGACTATTTGAATATGCTCTTTGTGGGGGGTGCCTTTAATAACTGTCCAAAAAAGTCAGCGTGTTCTGAACGTACAGGCTAGATTGCTGATTAGATTATATATTGGGGACATATAATTCTTCTACTGAAACAATTGCATTGGTACCTTAGTTTATTTTGGAGATAATTTTAAAGTACAGATTGAGTGTCCCTTATCCAGAAAACCAAAATCTGAAGACCTGCAAACTTTCTGCTGCCAGCTGCCTACTACTGCCTTTGAGGCAGTGGCAGCTATGGCACTCCTGCTTATTCATCTCTCAGATCCTCAGTTTCTTTCCAATCTTGTGTCTCATACACAATGCCAGTAGCAAACAAAGGAAGCATGAGGCTGGAGCGGGGTGAGAGGATCTGTGAAATTGTGAGAATTCAAGAAGAGTATTAGACACAAATCCATACCTTCTGCTATTTCAGAAACCCACACTTCTCTCTCCAGCCTCACATCTTCTTCATTTGCTACTTGTATATGAGATGAGAGGCTGGAGACAGACTGAGGATTTGTGACACTGAGGATATAAGAGACAGTACTGTACAGGAGATCTCTAGGGAGCTTGCTTCTGACTTTGAGGTGGTTGCTGTGGCACTTCTGCTCTTCTCATGGGCTCCCCAGAGATCTCCTTTCCTGTTTGTGTCATACCAGAGTCTGGTTAGAAGAAGACCTCTTCCATGACCATACCCAGACTATGGAATTTCTTGCCTAGAGATGTCTGCCTCACTTGGTCCATAGTAGCCTTCTACCATGTTGTAAAAATTTCCATTTTTAAAAAGGAGGGAGGGGTGGAAGAATGTAGCAGCACCTTTAAGGTTAACTGGTTTTTATTTTAGTATAGCTTTCATAGATATAAACCCACTTCTTCAGATGCAGTACAGATGCAACATAGCTGCAGTCCATTTTAAAGAGTTTGTTGATTGCTTCATTGTATTCTTGTATCTTTTTTTTTTTACTTCATTGAACCTTTTAGGAAAGGTAAAATGTAAATGTTGTTAGTAAATTTGTTGTTAATGTGTCTGGTTTTCATGAGTGTCCCTTTAGATCCTTATGAGATACAGTATAAATAAATTAATCAATAGTGAATCCATCCTCCTAGAATAAAAAATAATGAGATTTGAGGTTTGGACTGATTCTTGATGCATTTCTATGTGCAAGAACAGTAGTTCTCATCATCTTCAAACATAGAGCCTACATTTGCACTCTGTAACCCTGGTTCCACTTTTAAAGCCATACATGTCCATCCATATTTATCTGTAAATTGACAAGATAAAAGGGAGGGCAGGGCTCCTCTGCTTCAATAGAGGAGGGAGTTTAGTCTAAGCTGGCCTGCTCTCTTTTGCATCTGTTATCCTTGCCCTGTTTTTCTTTCGAAAAACACAACATCCAGCTCTCAAATTTTTTCACAAAAAACACATGGTTGATTAGGACTGAAGTGCCCTGGCTCACCATTTGAAGAAGAATGCATTGCTGCTTGCCATTGTTGAAGAATGCCTCAATAATAGGGTGATTTGCTTCTTCTAGGCTGTACTCCTGCTTGGCAAATGGCAGTGCAGATGAGTTCCAGAGAGGCGAGCAGCTCTTCCGGATGAGGGCTGTTAAGGACCCATTGCAGATAGGTAAGAACTTTCTGAATATCTTGCATTCTTACTGAAAAGGCTTAAAGTCTTAGCTCAGATATTAAACAAACCTCTTGAAGCAGGGTTGAGGAGAGGTTTCTGAACTGGGATATCACAGTGGATTTCTGTGTAGCTTTACTGCCTTGTTATGTCCCATATTTCAACCGCTTGCAGCTGTGTATTGGCTCGCTTGGAATTGCAGGGCTTGGTGGGAATGGCCTGGGTAAGGACTCCTTTACTTATGCCTGTCCCACAGTGGTATAAAGGAGTGGATCTTCCAGGTCCTCTTTCCAGTTTGGCAGAGAACTGGAATCACTACAGGTCTCAGTTTATGACTGGATCCAGAAAGAGAGTTTTGCTTTAATTAGGAAATTAGTACAGAAGGTTCTGGATGTTTTTACCTTTCTTGCAAGTATTCCAGGAAGGCTGTTTATGGGTGTGTGTGTGTGTGTAAAGATTGTTTGTCTAACTTAGAAATTCATGGATATACTCACCAGTGCTTCCATGTGTAGTCGTTTGGTTATTTTATACCCCCATCTACAGCTACATTATTACCATGTTGTTGTTGCATAATAGGATTAACATATTAGCATTTATAATATACTTGTTTGTTCACTAATATAGCTTAGAATCCAAACAGCTATTTGAGCTTCCAAGCATACAGGAAAATAATGCCATCTGTAAAGTTGCTTGTCTGCTCGGATGTCTCTTGTTGCTGTGGCCTCCAAATGCTGAGACTACTTTTAACTGAGCTTTGTTAGTTCAGCCATTGTGCCAAACGTAGTTGTATGGACTTAGCATTGCTTTCATATAGCTCTGAACTAGCCAGAATTACAATATACTAATAAATGGATAAGTTTTCAGTATAGTTCTATATATTCTCCAAAAAGGAGGTGATTCTGTTCATTAATAAAATTAATTTCTATTCTAACCCTTTCTTCGGTAGCTTTGAGTGTTTCCAACTTACCGTAGAAAGTATCTTTTGTTCTTTGTTGGTAGAGGATTTTCTAGGCTCTTTTCTGCTCTGGCTTTTAGACATCTTCTGAAGACACAGCTATTTATATAGCCCAGTGGTTCTTAACCTATTTTTTACCAGGGACCCCCTGTAAGTATAATTTGTTGCCGGGGACCTCCAAGGCTTAAATCGAAATTTAAATATTTAAACTTAGATTTAAATATTCAAATATTTATTTAAATATTCAAATGTTTGTTTAAAATGGCTCATCAGTTCACGCTTATTCTTCCAGTAGACAATGCAAAAGAAAGGAGGCTTGTTAATGGGCTGTGGAGTAGCATGTTGAGATCCTTCAAGTGCAGGAGAGTAGAATAAACTGGAATTTCCTAAAGGAAGCACCTACCCTATCTCTAATCTCTCAGTGGTGCTTTGGGGAAATGCTGTTTCTTTTGTCCTTTCTTTTCCTCAAAGCAGTGCCTGGAATATAAGGGTCTCAATGCTGCTTTGGAGGAAAGCACAGAAGAAATGCTGTTTTCCTCTGAAGGAGCACTGAGTAAGCGTTTCTTTTGAAAGCGCCTACTCTCTGTACTTTCTCAGTGCTCCTTCACAGGGAAATGGCATTTCTTTTGTGCTTTCCCCTAAAAGGAGCACTGACACCTTCCCTGCTTAGCTTTCAAGCAGCCACAAGAGTAAAGCAACTCCCTTCTATTTTTGTGGCTGCTCTGCTGTGCTGCCTAGCCCTGGGCTCAAGCAGCATTGCCACATTCATCACGTGAGGCCTCGTCTGGGTGTCTTCTGAGCTCTCCTCTCACCTTCCCACCTGGTGCACCTACTCAGCAGTGCCCACAGCCTCCGGCGTAGGATGAGAAGTCTGCCAGTGGAGGATGAGATTTCCACCAGCACATTGTTGCTGCTGCTTGCCATCATCTCTGCCACCTTTGAGGAATCTGGAACATGCTGCATCAACCAGTTGGGACATTTTTTAGTCTCTTAAATCTAGGATTTCCCCAATTTTCAGGATGAATGGCAACCCTGTGCAGATCCTTTGCAAGTGCCCCATGGAACCCAGGTTAAAAACTACTGGTATAGCCTTTAAAATGGGGGTCTTAATTTCTGATGTTGTGTTTCAGTCTTTATTTTTTTTCCTGCTGCTTCTGTTGCAGTGTTAGTGATGCATTTCTGTATTGCATGTATTGTATTTCATATTGGTATTAGCTATACTTTTAAATTATTTCAGTAACTACAAATATGAGGTGGGGCTATCGATATTTCAAGTAAACATAAGAATATTCAAAATAATATTTAGCTACCCAAGTATCAAAGTCAGCATGGTTTAGTGGTGTAGTGACAATGGAAACACACATACTCTTAGCTCAGAAAACTCTGTGATAGATTCGCCTTAGAATCACCATAATCAGAAGGTTGAAGGCACACAACAACAACACAACCCAGTCATCAGCTATCTGTTCTTCTTAGGAGAGCACTTCCTGAAGGCAGAATGTACTGATGTTTTCCTGTTTGTCTTCTCTATGAGAGACCTCTTTGCCATGTTCCTTCACCGTAGAATGGGGAGCTTTCAAAAATATGTTAAACTGAGTCCTAATCTGGGAGGTAAACTGCATTCTATAGAAGCATGGAGGGCCTCTCAATTCTGCTACTCAGTTCTCCATAGGAAGGAACAGTTAGGATTACCATTCGCATAGGAGTATATGATACTTACTGGATTGAAGCCTAGTAGGCAAGCTCTCAAAAATATGATTTCTCTTACTGAAAAATGGAGGTAGGAAGTCCTGTTTCAGTGTGCTCCCTGGAACCATAGAAGGCAATGGTTGGAATTCTATTTGTTCACTACAGTAGTAGTTGAACTTTTTCCAAAGTCCTACAGTGGTATGAGTGCAACTGCTTGTGACATGTACAGGCAAAATTGGTTTGTTGCTTTATATTAGAGTTATCTAAAACTTTGTGTTCTTAGAATTAAAGCTATTCTTATCATGGCATTCTGGAAGTTACACACATTGAACTCTTAATACCTTTATTTAGTGAGGAAAGGCTTTTCTAGGGATGGTAAATAGCTGTTTCCTGTAAATACTAGGTATGAGTGGGACAGTGAATGGTGTAAGCTGCTGCATGACCACCGGAGGAAATCTCACCTCTGGATTTAGCAGGCAGCTTGGAAAATGATCCCATTCTGTCAGCCTGAGATTTCACCCTATTCAGATTCACCAGGGCTGTTGAGAGTATGGCTTGATTTTCCTGTACTGCTAGAGCAGGAAATACATGATCAATGGGCAGCATGCAGCTCCCCAGGTCATTTTTATATTCCTTCAAGGCATCTTGAGAAACTTTGCCACCAAAATTAAATGGCAACAAGTGCCTTCTCATTTCATTAGCAACTTGGAAAACACCCATTTAGCATGCTTTAAATGGTTCATCCTGATTTACTTGTAGTGAAGGGGTCAGTATGATCCAGCCTTCCAGATATTGTGGGATTGTAACTCGCAGAAGAACTTGCCAGCCTAGTCAAAGGTGAGAAATGCTAGAAGTTGCAGTCCAGCAAAACCTGGTGTGTGTGTATGTGCCTTCAAGTCACCTGTCGACTTGTTGTAACCTCATGAATTCCATAGGGTTTTCTTAGAGAGTTACACAATTCCCACACCAGGTAACAACAGTTAGTTGTTGAGTTTTGGCAGCAGCCAGGGGGATATTATTGCAGCTTGCAGCAAAATTGATCTCCAGACTCACTGAAGTTGTCTGGGACTGCACCAGATCATGATGTAGTTCATCAGTGTCTGAAAAACAATACCCAAGTTTAGCACTATGTGCATGAGTGAAACCTTGTGCTCCTCCTCTCCCTCCCAACTCACTTTGTTTGATTTCATTTTGCACAAAACCTGGCTTGTCCTTGTGTAGAAGGAACTCTGATTAGCTTCTAAATAGTCCCATTGAAATGGGGTTGTTTAGAAACTGACCAAAGTTAAATCACAGTCTTCCTGATTAGGATATAACAAGAAGATAGGATTTGATCTTCTTTTAGTATTGAAGTGGGAGCGAAGAATGTATGGAGTCCATGCCTCTTCATGGCCTTGCTTAGCTCTGTTCCAGGTTGTGCTTAGTGCTAAACTGCTATTTAGTATATCACGCAAACCACTCCAGTGAATGTGTATACAGTCTTAAAGTGTGTTCAGGGCTGTATGAAGAACTGTCTGGAGGAAACAATCTAATTTTAAACTCTAATGGGATTCCTTGGTCAAAGTATAAACTTTTGCTATTGAACATTGCTTTCTTAAAATCTTATTTTTATCGACTAGAAGTTATGGTTGATATTTAAAAGCTTTTGTGGCCTACTAAAATATTGGACTTAAACTTTTGATTGAAACAAGGATGTTTCAGGATTATAGATGGTGGTGTTTGGATATAATTGCTCTGTTGGTAATAGGCTTAAGTTGTAGTAGATGTCCTTTTGTGCCTGTAGAGCACTGTATCCCCATGCTTGCATGCTGGACAGTAACCTTTGGCCTGTTCTCCAACAGGTTTCCACCTGAGTGCTACAGTGGTACCTCCCCAGATGGTGCCACCAAAAGGAGCATACAACGTGGCAGTGATGTTTGACAGATGCAGGATCACCTCGTGTAGCTGCACTTGTGGAGCTGGGGCCAAATGGTGTGCCCATGTTGTAGCCCTCTGTCTCTTCCGGATACACAATGTAAGTCTTGAATTAAGACTTTCATTTTGTTGCATAAATAATTATAGAATCCAAGCATTCAGGAACCTGGGGTTCTGGGCTTGTTTTCTGTACTTCGTATTTTAGTATGTGACACTTCATTGGCTCATATTTGAATATAGTTATCCCATATTTCACTAGTTTGAATTTATTTAAAAATATTTAGCAGTTTTATATAAACAGTTGAATAGTTGCAAAATCTGAAAGCATCAGGGCTTCAGATTCTCTTACATATAATTCTTCAAAAATTGGCCACTAGTCTGTGCCATTGGATGCTCTGTCTGATGTGCAGTTTTGATTAATCGAAAGCTTAGAAATAATGGTTTAAATCATAAATGAGATTGCTAGTCCCAACTGGACTAGACCAATTAAATGAGTGGAAAATACGGAAGTGCTTTATGAATTCTCATTGATTTATTGGATCTATTCTGTTTTTGACTAACATTTGGATTTACAGCAACCTAATGAACTTTGGAAACAAATTTAGGGGTAGCCATGTTGGCCATGCAGAAGAATTAAAACAAAATCCAAAATCTACAAAAGATCAATACCTTTATTGGCCAACCAAAATGTAGAAAATACATTGATACAAACTTTTGAAAGCCAGTGAGCTTCAAAAGCTTACATGTTGTATTTTCTGTGCTTTAGTTGGCCTGTAAGGGTATTGCTGTTTTGTGGATTTTAGATTTTGTTGTATCTTAATGGACTTTGGGGTTTCTTCCCTTGAATTGTGACATCTGTGTCATATCAAACTGAAATAGGTGGGTAGGTTCCTAGAAGCTTGTGTAGTAATACACAAATATATCTTTTTAAGTTTTTTGTTCTCTGACTGCCCATTTAGTATAATTCTCTGAAACCATCTAGTATTAAGGTATTCCAGGTTGATTTTTCAGCAGTGTTTCTGATTTCCACAAGTACTGCTTTTACTAACTAAAATTTCTATTCAGCTCCATGGAATTCATTGCCTCTGTGACCATGAGGCATTGTAAATTGCTGTCCTCTGGCAAAGCTGGCTGAAGGAAGAAAATCCTGTTAAGTTGCTAATAAAACTATTAATTTAAAATGTCAGTGTTTTGTGCCCATTAAAGTTAAAATGAATAGGAAAAATCAAATTATTTGACTTCAAGACGTTTTATAAAAGTCTGAAATAATACATAAAACAATGGAAGCAGAAAATAGAAAAGTTTCATTTTCTCTGCAAAAACAAAACTGTGGCACAGAGCATGATTCACTGATACAAAAATAGAAGACATCTAATCAATCATAGTGTCAAAATATAAGCTAAAAAACATTCCTGAAGAATTCAAGCACAATACAAATAACAGATTTGCTCTGCTTGACTGAGACCTGGAGCTCTGTTCTGAAACCAGGGAAAAGTAGGGAAAAATACGCTATGTGTATGGGAAAAAGGCCTCATTGAACGATAGGTGAAATTCTTCAAACAATTGGGAATACCTGAGAAGCAAAATTAAAAGGTAACAAGAATAGGACCAGAATTCTGAATGAAACTGTTCTGTGATTTGTATATAGGGACAAAGAGAACTAGTTTGATAATTACTGGGTGAGTGGGTAGATGGACCCAGAAGAAGACAACAAAAAAAGGAAAAACCAGAGACCTCTTCAGAAAGTTATGAGAAGTCAAAGGGTGAGGGGATTTAAATGAAGTAGTCATGCTAAATGATCAACAGAGGAGCATATTACATAATAGGACAAAAGAACAGGAAGGTGGAATTAATATACTGAAAAACTATGGAGACTGAGAGAGACAGAGTCCTTCAAAGAAGAAACTTTTGACAAAGAACCTGCAGTTTTAGGAAGTGAAGTGGAATCTGCTCTGAAAGCACTTGGAAGAAATAAATCACTCAAAAGAGATGACTTACTAGTAGGACTGTTTCAAACTGCATCCACATTTTAATAAAATGTGCAAACTACTATGGAAAAACAGAATAATTGCCTGTAGACTGGAAACACTAAATATACATTCTAGTTCCCAAGAAAGGGACATCAAAAATTGTAACAACCATCAGACCATTGCACTAATCATTGATTAGTGATGCTCAAAATTTTACAACAAAGACTTTTACCATACCTGGAGTGAGAAATGCCAGACCTCGAAGCTGGTTCAGAAAAATAAGAGAGTATCTAGAGATCATATTACAAACATATCTTGACTAATAGTGCACACCGAAGAATTTCAGAAGATCAGCTTGAACTTCACAGATTACACTGTTAGGAAAGAATATGGGGATACAGAATAGTTGCAGATTGACAAGGGTGTCAGATAAATTGCACTATTTAAAGTGCAGAACATATTACAGAGGTGCCCCATAACTGTATGACCAGTATAGATGATTTCACTGGCCCATGATGAAATGCAGTCTGGAAATACATACTTTTAATTTGACAGTAATTAAATAGAAATTGAAGTAATAAAGTGAAACACATACAGGATTACATGGAAAATGGAGGGGAATGTAAAATGCCAGCAAATGGTGCCCTGTTCTTTCACTCTCTCACGCTGTCTTGTTGTCTGTGCTGCCATGTACTGTAATGCTACTCAGTCTCTTAGTAGTCCTCTCAGTTACTGTATGTAATCTGGTTGGGGTACAGTGGCCTGTAAAATTCTTGTGCTTGCACAGTATGGTAAAGTTCTTGTTATGCAGAACTGTATTGTAGTAAAACCCTTCTGCTTGAGTACTCGTGTTGTTTGAAATGGCCTCAAAGCACAAGAGTGGTGATGCTAGAAATCATGATAAGCCTAAGAGAATCCATAAAGTGCTTCCTTTAAGTGTGAAGGTGAAAAATGAAAATGCCGACGTTAGCTTCTTACCTCCCAACACAACCTCATTGATTTAGCCCTTTGACCAGGGCATCATTTATTTTGTCAAGACCATGTATACCTGCTGGGTATATTATTGTGTTTTAGCAGCAGTTGATGCAGACTTGTTACCCCAAACCATAGGTGCCCAGAGGGCCAACCCCTGATGCCAGTGCATCTGTTCAAAGGTGGGGAATAATTAGCTCAAAAATAGGAGGCTTGTGAGAGGGGAGCAACTTAGCGAGATCTTGACTACCAGTGTTTACAGGCTCGTGCAGGAAAGAACCAGCCGGAGAGTAAACTGTAAACTAAAAATGTGTTTTATTAACAGCATACACACAAGCACAAAAAAGCTCAAACACTCACACACTCACTCAAGGGCTAACTGAAGGGAAGGGAGGAAAGTGGGATAGAGGACATTGAGAGATTCAGGTGATATTTACCACTCTGGAGAGAAGTGGAGAAAGCAGCAACGTGGCTTAGGCTGGAACCTAAGAACAGTTCTCATTTGGGAACTGGACGAGCAGAGTGGCATTTGGAATGATGAGAGACTGCACTGAGCCTAAAATCAGAGGTATTTGTATCGGGAAAAATATCCTGCGGGCATGATTGTGACTTGCACTCCCAGCTAAGTGGATAATGGGAGTTGCAACACAAACAGTGAAGTCTGGATGGAGTTAATGGTTTTAGTGTTTGAGTGACAAGGGATAATGGCTGTCGTGATAGCTGAGTGTTGTGGAGAGGTGGAGGAGACAGTAGGGAAATGTCCAGGTATACAGGGATGAGATGATCATAGTTTGGTGGGAACTTTCCTATTTCAGCTCTGAGAGTCCAGTTTGGTGTTTCATGCCTATTGTATTCAGAATGGCCATGCTATTTTCCTGAATTGACCGGGTCTCTTGCTTCAAAGGTAGGTGTGGCTGACCTTGCCGTGTCGCATTTACAGTCAGTAATTTGCCTTGCCACCACCTCAGGCGTTATTTATATCAACATCAATTAATATAGTGCCAATCTAATATCATTTGCCAATAAAACCATGCCAATCATGGGGTGTGCGCAATGCCATAACAGACTATAATATGGACATAATGAAGTGCTGGAAATCCTTCACTTTTGCAGATGCCATAAACTTCATCAAATTGATAAATTACAATGGATAAATTAAAACTAAAAGCTGAAAATGCTTGCTGGAAAAGCTTGTGGAGTGAGGTTGTGGATGATTTTCAGGCCCTCCTGGGGATTGATGGAGAAGTTACAGAATCATTTACTCATCAAGGCAGCTTGGTGGAGAAGGATTTGTGGACCTACTGGAAGAGGAAGTGGAGGGACTGACTGATGGCCAATGAGGAATTGGAGGAACTTGTTAATTTATCTTCAGAGGAAGAGGAAGCAGAACCAGCAATGCGGACATTAGAGAAATTTGCCAAAGTGTTTCAGATTGCACAGATAAGGACAAAATTCTGGAACATGAGCCTTAGATGTAACACAGTATTAAAATCACCCATATGATCATAAAAGGCTTATAACCTCTGCAGCAACACTTTGATGCAACAGAATCTTCAGAGGATTCCCGATCATTGACATTGTCCTGACACAATAATCCAGGACTGCCTTCTGATAATCCTCTTTCTGATGGTTATATACTTTCTGGTGTATTGTCAGAAGGTCAATACCAGCCCAACACTATGGCACTGAGATGGTATCATTAGGCTACTATTGACCTTTTGTATACATGAAAACATTTTTTCCATCTTTTTTGACCACACATCTTTGTTAATGTTTATATTTTTATCAGTGGTGCACTGATTTTGAACTCAAATAATGGCTACAAAGCATTCTTTCTCTTAGATTCTAAAGTTTTATCAAGTTCTGTCAAGTTTCAGAGCTTACTCTCCAAGCTGTGTGCTTGTCTCAATTCCTAGATTATTATCTTATTTGCTGATGTATAAGATGCACCCGTGTATAAGACACACTCCATTTATACACTGACAAATACTATTTGCTGGTGTATAAGACACACCAGCATATAAGATGCACCCCGTTGTAAAACTGTATTTTTTTGGGGGGGAAATGAGTCTTATATGCCAGCAAGTACAGTAATCTCTTAAAAAAAATGTTTGATGTTATCAGCATTTTTCACCATCCATGATAAATCTGGGGATGTGTCCCCCTTGGGTATGGGAGACCTGCTGTGTATGGCGAACAGGATTAGATTCCAAGGAAGTACGTGTGAAAATGGGAGGAAGAAACACCAGTAATTTAAGACAGCAGGTGACACCATGTTACTTGCAGAAAATAGCAAAGATGTGGATTGACTGCTGGTGAAAGTTAAAGTAAGTGGTGAAGATGTTAAAATGCTTAAACATTTTCTATACCATGGCTCAGCCATCCGTCAAAATGGAGTTAGTCTCTTGAACTAACTTGACTTGGAGGGACAGCTTTGAAAGAACTGGGTAAGATCCTCCAGTGTAATATAATTGAATACAAAATTCAGGATCATCCATGCTATATATTTCCAGTTTCTTTGTGAAATATTTCCAATTTCTATGTGAAAGATGAGAAAGTTGAACAGCAATGAAAGCCAGCAGAAAAAAAGTAAAGGTCTGTCTGAAATGTGGTGCTGGAGGGAAGTTCTGCAGACACCATGCCAAAAAGACAAATAAATATCTATAAGAGCAAACCAAGTCTGAACAGTTCCTAGAAGCCAAAAGGACTAAACTGAGTACTTTGAACACATGAAATGACATGACTTATCGTAAAAGACTATAACAGTTGGTAAAGCTGACCATAGTAGGATGGATTCTGTTAAGGAAGTCATGGTCTTAAGTTTGCTAGGGTCTCTTGAAAGCCTTTCGTTCATAGGATCACAGTATGTTCAAGCTGACTTGATGGCATGTAACAATAAACTCAGGTCAATACCAATGTTTATTTACTTCAGACTGTGCAACTTTAGGTAAACTGAGCTTCAGTTCCAGGAGCTTTTGAGTGCATAGAGTTAATTACTGTGCTTATAACAGCTTTCAAAACAAAGGCCATCCTATCATTTGTTGCCATCTTTTTCTGATGTGAATGAGTAATATAAGTAGGCAATTCAAGAAACAGGAAGATAGGATTGGACTCTTCTTTGTGGTTTCTGCAAATCACAGTTAGTATGAGTATGCAGACACCCGTCTGGAACATTCTAGAAGAGAGGGTTTTTTCCCCCTTTTGGTTTTCTTTCTCCCTCAGTGCCTATCACTGGAATGTGTTTGCTGTTCTTTCTACACAGTTATGTTTTGATCACCACAGCAGCAGCATTCTCTGAGAGTGGTCTCCTAGTGAGTCTCCTCTCATCACAGTTTGAACCAAGCTTCTCTTTAGTTAAGGGTATTCTTCTTTCAATCTGTATGTGCTGCTTCTATCATATCATTGTTTATTTGAGCACTTAGGCACTCCTTATTCTGAGGTGGGTCTCATGGTCTAAGGCAGGGATGGGCAGCTGTGCAGAGAGAGGTCCAGTTCCTTCTTATATCAAACTTGTGTGTCTAGGTGCACTAAGTGACATTGTGTCACTTTTGGTCATTGAGTGGATAAATACATGGCTGGAAGAGGGATAACTTCAATAGCTGGCTTGGTCTTCTGTGACTTAGTGACCAGGACTGCCATTTGTGGGGAAACAAAGTGGTATAGTAGGAGGAGGAAAAAGATGGCATCGGAGGCAGATGCGTAGTAAGAGAGCTCTCCTGCAAGACCTATTTTTTTTTCTTCCACATGGAAAGTACTTCCTCATTAGAAGTTATACTAAGCAGCACTACAGACTTGTACATGCTGCGTCTGTTTAAGCATATCTGTCCATGGTTTCCTAATCTGTTATCACAGCTCAACACAATACAGAAGAACCACATGTGATAATTTACATGTGGTTTTTCAGGACTATATTTTTCAGGACTTTTAAAAAATTCTTTTAGAAACCTCCCAGACTTCTACTTGGAATTGTTACTGACTAAGAGGTAAAGTGGAGGAACCAAAACAAAGATTCACAACTTTATCTCTATTGGATAAGATACGAAGGCTGCCAAGGACGGAAAGATCTCAAGTAAGCCTGTATTGTGGGGACTGGGTGTGCGAGGAAGGTAATTAAAATGGAGTTTATTATTAAAACAGCTCTGACAGATAGCTGTGATTTGGAAGCTTGTGGAGGCCTAATTGCATCACTTTTGTGATATATTAGTAATGGTGTGTACAAGAAGGACTTATAGAAACATGCTGGACCCCCTTAAAAGTATTCCTTTGGCTGGACACAAATAGAAAGAACAGACAAAGATAACTCAGTTCTTCTCCCCAGATGTGGAGGAGGGAGAAAGGATCAGCTATTAAAAAACAACTCGTTAGCTTCAAACCCTCAGACTGACTTGCCATTTTCCAAGGAAGAGCAATTGCACAAACTTAAGAGGAAAACAAAGGAAGATTCTCCTGCCCTGAATCTGGCAGTAGAAATTGCACTTGCTGAGACTAGGTTACTAAAGGAATGTCCACAAAGTGATGAGATTGATAGAGAGCAGAGGAAATTAAGGCTAAAACAAGCCTTGGAGCTAGGTGGACTCATGGAAGGGGCAAGCTTGGAAAAGCCATATAGTAGTAATGAACTAATTACTGGAGACACCACGTGGATTGAAGAATGGCTTTGCTCCCTGTTCAAAGATATGCAGTATATTACATCTTTCTTAAATGATTGTACTGAGCTCTTGACTCTGTTTGTGAAAGTCTACAAAATACTGAATATAGACAAGCAAGTGGATAAGGCTTTAAATGCTGGTAAGCAGCAACCAATTAAATCAGGTAACTCCCATTTATTTGCTAAATCAGATAAGAATTGTTTTTAGAAAAAAGTGAATAAGAAGACCATAAACAATTTGAAGAAAAGTAAAAATATAAAGAATGTAAAACAATTGAAGCATGCTTCTAAGATGAATTTTAAGAAGCTCTTTGATTTGCTAACCAAGGAGATAAAGTTATCTAAGGAAATAAATACAAAGACTAATGACAACAGCTGCGTCATCACCAAGCCAATAACTTGTGCAAACTTACTGACACCCCAGCCTGTAAGCCAACTGTACAAACTTTCTGCTGCCCCAAAGGAATTACGGAGAGAAGATTCCAGTCAGGCAGATCTTCCCAGAGATCAACTCCAGAACCTGGGTCCTCCAGACCCCTGGTCAGTGACGGCACTTAAGGAAAAAGAAGTACAGAAGGGAAACATCAAGGACATCAATTGTGTTGTCTCGTCAAAAACTGATATTTCTGAACTATCCTAAACCTGCAGGGATTCTATTCAGTATGAACGTAAAGCTCATTTTGTAAGGTTATTAAGTAAGTCCTCCATTAATTTTTGTGCTATTAAGGATATAATACAAATAGAATATCTATTATTTAATTATGTATGTGCTCGTGCAGTGGTCACATTTAAAAACTGGTCAATGGCTAGCTGGATATTGGAAAACGAGGATGAGCTAGCACATCTTGGCTTAACTGTGGCAAGACTGTTTGAAAATTGAGTACCACCTCTGCACTTAAAGGGAGGTAACTTTAGTCATGCTGTTCAACAAACAAAACCCTGTGAAAACCTGATTGACTTGATCAGTGAAGGTCTGGACACTGTAAAACCCAGTTTAGTTGACACTATAGGGGGAAAACAGAACAAACTTCAGCTGAGTCAGAGTTTAAATTGTGTTTCCCCAAGTTGGAGCCTGCATGTTGTGATGAGGAAATAGATCTTTTGAACTCATTCTCTGCTCTTCCACTTGAGGAACAAAATAATATTTTAAAATGATTAGGCAACTTTAGGACAACTCTATTAACCAAACAGTCCTCAGATACACACCAGTTAACTGTGGCAGAAGAGTTTATAAAAGCAGAAACTCTACATCCTACTAAGGAGATAGTGAACAAGCAAGAAGGAATACATGCCTCAATCCATCAGGGAGGAAAGCAAACAAATTCCTTGGCTACAAGACCTGAAGGCTGTACTACTTGGGCTGATATATCTGCACAGTATGACCTGAGGTCAACAGCTCTAAAGACAAGACCCCTCCTCATGGATTGATATGCGATTCTTAGAGGACCATGAACTAGGACAAACAACAGAACATGGTGACCCTGTATATCAACCATGGAAGGAGACTGTGCCAATAACTTCAAATGTTAGTAGACCTGCCCATCAGCTGGATTTGATTGAAAGCTTGGATAAGGAGTCCCATTCATCTGGACTATCACTCCATGAGATTCCATCACCTTCTGCAAGATCGCATACTCAATCTGTATGTGATAACATATCTGCCTGACAACGAAAGAGTCAGAGTAAGATTTCTTTCCGAACTTGGAATGTGGCAGGATGGACTGTGTCTACTAATAACCCCAATTTTATTGCCTTCTTATCTTGCTTTGATATTCTTCTGATACAGGAAACTTGGTTTTATGGGAGAATGATCATCAAATTGGTTTCATTCTTTCTCCCTAAGGGCAGTTGCAGGGTCCAGGTATGGTAGAACCATAGGAGGATTAGGAATTTTGGTTTCTGCAACCTTACAAGTTTCTGTAATATCACTCTCTTCATTTAAATCACATGCTATGGCTGTTAATATTCAATTTAAATCTATCAGTTTATTGATTATCAATATTTACATGTCTCCACTGAGGCAGAAGAATCAAATTAAAGCACTGTGGGCAGAATTTGAGTCATATGAGCTGATCTGTCTACTATGTACCCTGATGCATCCGTGATATTGGGAGGTGACCTGAATGCTAGATTGGGCCCTGATGACAGCACCTTATATTTGCAGTTCAATTTTCCACCTCCACATTTAGAAGAACATGTAGTCCTACTGACACACCACTCTAAAGACCAGAAAGCCAACTATGCAGGCTTGTGTTTGGCATTAATGACTTTCAGATTAAATCTTCACATACTAAATGGTGCTATGGATAAAGATCATCCAGCTAGTTTTACCTACCTCTCTGGAACCAGAATGAGTGCAATTAACTATATAATTGCCTCTAGGGACCTTCTTGTATATGTAAAGTACTTAGAAGTCATCCCAAGGTTTGACAGTGATCACCTTCCAATAACTCTGCAGCTAATTAACTTTACACAATAGCCTCATGTTGAAGACCTTCACTTAACTGATATAACCCTTGATGAAAGAACCTATCGCAGACCTAGATGGTGCCCGCAGTTAAATCATGTGATAACTGATTCTTTGTCCACCCATCACTTTCAGAGTCTCCAGCTTGCGATCCTTTCCACAGAGCTCCCTGAGGTACTCCTTAATAATTATAACGTACTGATTCAGGAGTTATGTCAGTTACTTTTATATTATGGTAGCACACAATCAAGACCAAATAGATTTTACTCCAAATCATGGTTTGATAAAGATTGTGTCAAAGCAAAAAAAGATCTTATTGCTACTTATAAGTCACATTTAGTTAGTACATCATCATTCACTGCATCAGAGCTGCTTCAGAAAAAGAGACAATATAAACTATTATTCACACATAAAAAGAAAGAAGCCATGAAGACCAACTGGTCCCATCTTATTCAAGCTGTTAAATCTAATGATCCATCCCTCTTTTGGCATATCATGTCAGGTATGCAAAGCAGAGCTTTAAACAGGATAGAATATTCAATCACTCCCAATATTTGGGAACTGTACTTTCTTTTTTCTTTTTTTAATTTTCATTCTTTATTGATAAATATTAAAATATCACTCGCATCAAGGTTTTATATAGCAAGTTCCTATTGTTCTTGTTCTCAAATTCGTAGATAATACATTTATAAAACATTCCATACTTACATACTAATAGTGTTACCTCGTCATATCCTACACATTCTCTTGCGTGCGTATTAACTTATTATTTAGAAATTTCCTACTATCTACTTATTTCCTCTAGTTAGTTGCACATTTAAATTAAATTCACTATGCCATATTTTAGAATTATTTTCTTATACAGGTATCCTCCAGACCTCTTATATCATAATTTTATCTTCCATCCTATTTACACATTTTCCACATTCATTAGACTTTGACTTCGCATCTTTTAATAATATAACTAGTTACCAGTTACCAGTCCTTCTCTACTTCTTTCATGGCTTTTCTTCTCAAAGATTGGGAGAATAAATCACATTCTTTTAATTCCATAACTTTAAGGAACCGTTGATCCATATCTGGTGTTTCTGAATTTTTCCACATTTTAGCATAGTTTATTCTCGCTGCTGAGACTAAATTTAATAGTACCTGTAATTTTTTGTCGCGAATGTCTTTTCGAAGATATATAACATATTTAATAAGTAGAATTCAGGGGCCATAAGGAAGTTAATATTGAAAATTTCTTTTATTGCTTCGTGTATCTTCTTCCAATACGTATTGGCAATTTACAGGACCACCAAATATGAAAATATGTTCCAATTTTCTCGTTACACTTCCAACATTTATTGTTCCCCGTTTTATAAATTTTATCTATTCTTTCTGGAGTAAGGTGATATCTGTACATCGCCTTCATGAAGTTCTCTTTCAGATCTTGAGAATTTGTAAATCTATCAGTATCTGCCCATGCCTTCTCCCAATGTTCCAGCAGAATTTCATGATGTAAATTTTGGGCCCATTGAATCATCGTTGGTTTGATAATTTCCTCTTCTAGTTGTCGCAACAAAAAGTATTTGTAATATTGGGAAATCTTATGTTGCGTTTTAGTAAAAATTACTGTTTCAAGTTGAATATATTTCTTTTGTGTAGCAAATCCTTCTAATTTTAAGTCCATTTTGAATCTCTCCTTTAACTGTAAATATGGGAACCAATTTAATTCTGTTCCTTGTTGAGCCAGCTCTTCTCGAGTTTTAAATCTTATTTCTTGGTTCTGTATGACTATCAAATCTTCATATTTAAGCCAATCCTTTTTATGGTCCACCCATTGTCCAAAGAACGCCTCCTGTGGAGAGATCCAGAGCGGCATTTTGTTAAATGTATTTCTTTTGGTAAGTAGCCAGATTTTTAACAAGGATTTTCTTACATAATGGTTGGTAAATTCTTTATCAATTTTTGCTTTTCCGTACCATAGGTACACATGAAATCTGAATCTTGCATCCGCACCTTCAGTTTCCAAAGTCCTGGACTTTGGGAACTGTACTTTCAAGATCTATATTCAGACTCCAGTGTGAGAAAAGAAGATTGCATTCAATCTATTGAGACCTTTCCATCATGACCTCCTGTGACAGTGTCTGAAATAAACAGTCTTGCAGCTTGATTAAGAACATGGAAAGCCCCAGGAGAGGACTTGATTCCATCAGAATTCATTAAAAACAACTTGGAGTTCTGGGCTCCTCTCCTGGCTTCCCTTTTCACCTGTATTGACTCCTATGGATGTGTTCCTTCAGACTAGGGACTAGCAGTCATTGTGCCCATCTTTAAAAAAGGGTCAAAGGACGATCCAGCAATTTACAGACCAATTAGTCTGCTTAATACAATTAGTAAGCTGTATGCAAGGCATCTACACAGGAAATTCTTGGATTGGCTGGAACAAGAGAATATTTTAGCAGATGAACAAGCTGGTTTTAGAGAAAGCCGATCAACTATCGATCATTGCTTAGTTTTGCAACACCTGATTGGGAAATACTCCTCTGGTAATATTACTGCCTTGTATGCTGCTTTTATTGATTTCAAAGGAGCATTTGATTCCATTTCACGCTCCATATTATGAGAAAAATTGGAGGTATCTTCAATTGATAGTCAGTTACTCCACCTAATACGAATGCTACATGAAGGGACCTCCCTTAAAGTACGATGTACCTTACAGGGTCATCTTACTAGAGCGATTAAAACAGAGAAGGGACTAAAGCAAGGCTGCATCTTGGCTCCACTTTTCTTTAATTTTTATATTAATTCGATGGTAGGTCATTTTCATAATACTAACTTCCTCCCACCAAAGTTAGCTGGAAGAGCCATCCCCATACTGCTTTATGCAGATGACATAGCCATCCTTTCAAGAACACCTATTGGCCCTAAAAGAACTCTGAGAGAATTGTCCCAGTTTTGCAAAGAAAATCATTTAGTGCTTAACTATCAAAAAACTGAAATCATGTCATTTGCCAAACATCCTAGGCAACTTTCCTGGCGTATAGATTCCCATAAGATTGAACAGGTTTCCTCAGGAAGTGGTAAAGCACGTAGGGACTACGTTGTTAGCAATGCCCAGAGGAGCTCAATAGCTATTCAAAAATTCTTCAGAACAAAAGGTGGATATTATGTCCCAGCAGCTCTAAAATTATTTGAGGCAAAATCAATAGCCCAACTTTTATATGGAGCCCAATTAGGCCCTTTCCCTAATAGTGCCATTTTGGAGCGCATCCTATCCAAGTTTCTGAGATCAGTCTTTCAAGTCCCAAAATGCATCTCCAGTTCCACTCTGTGGTTAGAGGAAGGTTTCTTGAGCATAGAGGCCAGGATGTGTATGTCCACACTTAATTACTGGCTTAGGCTAGCCCTTTTTCCCAGGGGCTAGCCACTCTTGTTCTGAAGGATGAATTCCAGTCCTCATGGATTAAGGCAGTTTCAAGTAAAATCTTGACCTTGGGCTTTTCCCCAAATCTTTTATTTAATTTGGGGTACGATCAAGCTAAAGTGGTGATAAAACAATGTATCACTAACATAGAGCGCCAAATGGATCTGGTCAGATCCCCTTCGTTCATTGTCAGTGAATATAGCAAGTACTTAAAAATGCGAATGGCTTACATAAGCAATCTAGAACTGCCAAAACACCGTAAGGCCTTCACCTTGGCTCGATGTCGTGCTCTCCTGTCAGGTGTCCTCAAAGGTCACTATAGGAAAATTGCATTTTCAGAGAGACGCTGCCCATGTGACTCTGGCTAGATAGAAACTATAGAACATGTGCTCCTTCAGTGCTCGTTCTATAGAGATTTATGGTCTGATCTTATTTTGCCAATACTCTATAATTACACTGGTGGGTCTGATCAGTGCTATGTTTCTCTGTTTCTCTTGGATATGAATCCTAATATAACTTACAGGGTGGCCTAAATTCTGTGCAGCAGCTATTAAAACGTGACAGGTGATGATTAGCAGCGTAATTTAGCAAATACATCATTCAAAGGCCCACCTAGGTCTATCAGGGCTCTTCATCTGATAACTAAATGTTGTTACTGGTACCAAATCTTTAGGTATATTTATATCTAATTTTATGTACCTGTTTTTATAAGCTATTTTATTATTCCTAGTCTATTTTATATTTTTATAGTTCTATACCAGTCTATGATCATAATATTACTGTTTTTAACTCTGCATTTATATTGTTTTAAATACTGTTTTAAATATTTAATCCCATTTTATTACTGATTTTAATGCCTTTACCTTTTATATTCTGTATCCCCTTTTGTGCTGGTCAATGACTGTAATAAAGATATCTATCTAGTGACCAGGACTGCTTCAGTGCAAGACACTGATCCTCCTTGCTTCTTCTTTTATGAATTCTCTCACCCTGATGGTTGGCAAGATACAGTGGTTACATGGTCATCTTCCTTCTCATGTGCATCAAATCTTTGTTCCCAAAGCAGTTTATTCAGTGCATCTTAACTGAGGCGTTGTCTTACTGATGTTTCCCCACTTAAGACAGGGATGGGCAACTGTTGGGATTTTTTTTCCACAAAAATTGCTCAAACTTCCTTAAGGATAGGGGCACTTTTGCCATGTTTTTGTTCCCCTTGCAACTGTTATAGGTATAGGGAAGCCTTTTTAAAAGCAGAAAATAAACCAGAAATCAATTTCTAGTTTCTTTTCTGATTAAAAGAAAGCTTCTTCCAGGCATAAAACAGTTAGGAGGAGGGAAACATGGTGAAATTGCCACTTATATCCCCTGGAGGGCACTTTGAACATTTTTAAATGCTTTGCTGTGAAGTAACATTCTTTGTGATGAATACTGTCTGTAGTTACTCCATGAGAATTGTGGCATTGTGCATTCTTCTCTTGTGTGGATGACTGTTTACAAAATATGATGTTGGGGGGATGATTTCTTTGTTTCATTGCATCTGTGCCATGGAGAAATAAGGTAGTCACAGCTGAAAGCCTGCCCTCTCCATTGCTGCTCGACCCTGGACAAAGTGCAGCCACGCTTTTGACTATTCAAGCTATTTAACTTGTTAGATTATTGATTCTGTTTAAACAAGATTTTGAAACAATAAAAATAATTGAAACTGTTATCAACTGTTAATTGATAGTTATCAAATGTTGTCCTGGAATCCCCTGATACACTGTGGGATCAAAGTGTTTCGATGGATAATGTACCCTTGCAGCTTCAGAAAATCCCATGATAGGTTTGCCTTAGGGTCATCATAAGTTGGAAACAACTTGAAGGCACAAAATGACAGTAGCAACAACAATGGTTTCCAGCCACTATTTGTAAGAGGTTCTTTTGTCCTGCTAAACAGCACTTAACTGTGTTCTCTAGGAATTAGCACTTTCTTTAAAGTAGTGGTTTTCAACCTTTGGCCATCTTTATGTCTCACTGGTCTAAAGCATCAAGTTCATAGTTAGGAAGTGCTCTTCAATCTTTCATTGTTACTAGAGGCATAGGTGGTCTCAGAGGCTTGAAGTACTGTGTATTGGGCTATGTTGATAAACTCTTGGATAAATCTGGGACAAAGTTAGTCTTGCAACAGTGATGCATGTTGTAATAATTGCCTTCCTGGTATATTGCAATATCTTATGTTGCTGCTTTTCAAAATTACTCAGAAGATTCAGTTTGTCTGAAACAAGCAAGATTGTTCATAGAGATTGAGATTCTGGTAGTTATGTGAATGTTCATTCTGGGATGACAGGAGGAGCAGTCCATATACTAATGGGTTCCATCCCCCTTGCGCCTGCTGATCCAGGATCCTCAAGGTTCATTATATCCCGTAGCCTAACCTGTCTTTTCTATTTCCTTACATCTCTCCCTCTCTCCCTCCCCCCATTTGTGATTTATTCATTATTATTATTCTTTTTCTTCTTTGGTGGATTGCTCTTCCTGTCATCCCAGAATGAATATTCACATAAGAACCAATTCCCATTTTCAAGATGTCAGGATAATCAATCTACATATTAATACATATATCTTCCAGTGATATCTTCCAGATACACATATATCTTCCAGTGACGTTGTCACTGTATATGCCACACTAGTTGACATTGATCTGGTAGAATGCGACCAGACATTCCATGTTTTCGGCTTCCTCGCATAATCATACCACAAATAAATCCATGCTTTAATCCATTTTGCTATCAGACCTTTACAAGCCTTATGATCTAAGATCTTGGATGTTACGATACCAACAATGTCTCTGTATATCTTTCGTGTTTAGTTCTTCTAATATAAATCTTCACTGCTCTCCTGACATCAAAAGTGTGCCATTTGCACTCCAGTGGATGACTTGGTCTTGGACAGAAAGTTGGTTAATATGTTGCATCATTTAAACTTCTTGTGGGCACGTTTTTTGGTAGAAAAGTTGGATTCAGAATCAGAGTTAATCTGTCTTGTTCAAATTTACAGAGGTTAGCACTTACAGATAAGACTGCCAACTCTGATACTCTCAGAGTGGATGTTAAGACGAATAGGAATGCCACTTTATGTGACATCAGCCTTAATGATGCTTCTTTCATAGGTTCAAATAGGGAAGCAGTCAGTGTGTTTATCATCAGATTTAGATCCCAGGTGGGAAATCTATGGAGTGTGGGGAAAGATTTAGAAATTGCACCGTTCAAGAACTGTTTAATATGTGAGTGAGCAGTTAAAGCTTTCCCATGTAATCGCAATACCATTGACAAGGCCACTACTTGTCTTTTCATAGAATAATAGAATCATAGAGTTGGAAGAGACCACAATGGCAATTGAGTCCAACCTCCTGCCATGCAGGAGCACACACTCAGAGTACCCCCAGCAAATGGCCATCTAGCCTCTGTTTAAAAACCTCCAAAGAAATTAATTCCACCACACTCTGAGGTGGCATATTCCACTGTTGAACAGCTCTTACCATCAGGAAATTCTTCCTGATGTTTAGGTGAAATCTCTTTTCCTTTAGTTTGAATTGATTGCTCTGTGTCCTAGTCTTGGGAGCAGCAGAAAACAAGCTTGCTCCATCATCAACATGACATCCCTTCAGATATTTAAACATAGCTATCGAGCCACCTCTGAACCTTCTTTTCATCATGCTAAACATATCTAATTGTCTAAGCCACTCATAGGGCATGGTTTCCAGACCCTTTTCACATTGTTTGGTCTTAGTCTTTTACCGATGCAAGAACTGCACAGAACTCCCCAGCTGTCTTGGCCAGTATGGTGCAGTCATCAACACAGAAACTTTCTCCTGTTGTACTTTGAGAAGTGCTTTCTATACTATGCAAATTGGAGGGAAAGCATAGTGAACCCTCCTCTGGCTACGAGACCGACAATGCATCGTATGCCTCTACATTTCTGTCTCCATCTATCAAATAGAATCGCTTTAATTTGGAGTTTGTGCCAGACGTGAATAAATCTGTTTGCAAGAGTCCACGCCATTCTTCTGAGTAAACATTCCCTGGGTTCCCTGGATGTGTCAAATTTCTGCTGAGGTAGTCTGCTTGTATGTTCAAGAGCCTTTTCAGGTATATTGCTGAAATTGACCATAAATTCTTCTTGACCCATCTGAATGACTTTACTTGACTCTGTTACTAAGGGAGTGTAGTGTAGACCCCTATTGCTTGCATATGTATGCCTTTACATCATATTATCTGTACATACTAACACATGTTGATTCTTGACTACAGTGGCTTCTCTCCTTTTGCAAGGGTTTAGGCATAGAACCCTTACTAAAGTGGAAAAACTGTGAATAACTCCCCCCATGATACCCTTCCCATTCCCTTCTGGGACTCCCCATTCCCATCCCACTCACGGATTTCTTTTTTTTATGAGAAATTTATTAATTTTCAAAAATAAAAAATACATTTGAATAACAGACGTCTTCCATATTACAGCAGTTTTCTCTCCTCCCCCACTTCCCTAAGTAATTTTTCCCCAGTTGAATCTGTTTCCCGTATTATAATTCATCAATAACATAATTTATCAGTGTCATTTTTCAACATATACCTGATCCTAAAAAAATTCACATCTTTAACCAGAGCATCACCCCTTTCCATTCTCTTTCAGAATTTTGGACCATATTATTCTTAAGAGATGTTTGGAGGCTAATAAAGGGTGAAGAAAAGAAATATACGTATTATTCATCAGTTCATAAAAATTACTCAAGAATAGATTATATTTTTGTTTCAAAGAATATGATACCTAGATTAATAAATACAGAAATTGAAACAATAAAAGTGACAGATCATGCTCTGATGAACTTGGATATAACTATGAAAAGGAATTATAGAGAAGCAAAAAGGTGGAGACTGGATACTAAGTTATTTAATTATAAGGAGATAGTAAATAAAATAGAGAAGGAGTGGCAAGAAATTTGGGATATAAACAATAAGGAAGTAACACAAGATGTATTGTGGGATACAATGAAGGCAGTGGTAAGAGGATTATGCATTAAAGAATCAAGCAAATTAAAGAGACAATTAGGAGAAAAAAAATTAAAATTAGAAAAAGAAATAAAGGAACTAGAGAATGATTATATAATAGATAGAACTAAACAGAAATTAATAATATTACAAGCAAAAAGAGATGAATTAGAAAAGATAGAAATGGACGAAGTTCAGAAAAATCTAATATACTTGGAAAGGGAATACTTTGAATATAGTAATAAAAATTCTAAAATGCTGGCTAAATCAGTACAATCAAAAAAAACTAGAAATATGATTGGCGTAGTTAAAGATAAATTTGGTAAAGAAAAAAGGTTGATGAAAGAGAAATTAAAAATATTTGAGGAATTTTTTCGAGAATTGTATTCAGCAGAAGATAAATCTTTAGAGAACATAGAGGAGTATATTAATGAAAATTGGAAAGTAAGATTAACAGAACAAGATAAAGGATTGATGGAAGAAATGATATCAGAAGAGGAAATAGAAGAAGTAATAAATAATTTAAAAGGAGGAAAATCACCAGGATTGGATGGACTAGGTCCAGAATATTATAAAACATTTAAAAAAGGTCTAATTCCTAAACTAAAAGTGTTATATAATAGTATATTGAGGGGTGAAAAAATTCCATTATCATGGAAGCAGTCACTAATAATATTAATTTTAAAACCAAATAAGGATCCTATGGATCCAGGTTCTTATAGACCAATATCTTTAATAAATCAAGATGCAAAAATCTTGACAGCAATAATGGCGAAGAGGTTAAATAAATTTATTTATAAGTATATACATAAAGATCAATGTGGTTTTATTCAAGGAAGACAGATGGCAAATTTAATAGGGAAAACGATAAATAAAATAAATATAATGGACAGAGATAAACAAAAAGCTGGAATTTTAGCCCTAGATATATTTAAAGCCTTTGATTGTGTGGAATGGCCGGCATTAAAAACAATTTTAAATAAAATAGGATTAGGAGAGAGATTTAAAGGGTTAATAAATCAATTGTATTCACATAATACATCTGTAGTGATGGTAAATGATGGATTTACAGAACAGATTCAAATAACAAGAGGAACGAGACAAGGATGTCCATTATCTCCAGTTTTATTTGCAATAGTTATAGAAATGTTAGCGAATGTGATAAGAAATGATGAGAATTTGGAAGGAATTGGAGTTAAGGAAAAAAATAAAATAAGCTTATTTGCAGATGACACATTGTTGACAATTAAGGATCCAATTGAAAAGATAGATAGGATAGATAAACATTTAATAGAGTTTGGGGAGAAGACGGGATTAGAAATAAATTGGGCCAAATCAGAAATAATGTTATTTAATTATACTAAAGAAGAAGTACAAAAATTTATAAGTAGTAAAAGAGGATTACTTAAAATAAAAGAATCAATTAAATATTTAGGAATAGAGATTACAAAAAATTTACAAGAATTACAGGAAAAAAATTTCAAGAAATTAAGATTAGAAACAAAAAGGAAATTAGAGGACTACAAAAATATAAAGCTATCGTGGTTTGGTAGAATAGCAGTGGTAAAAATGAAAATTTTACCTAAAATTAACTTTTTGTTTAGAATGCTACCAATAAAAATATCAGAGGAAGAATTAAAGGAGTGGCAAAAGATATTAAATAATTTTTGTAATGGAAATAAAAAATCGAGGATTAACAAGAAATATTGGTATAAAAGTCAAAAAGAAGGTGGCCTGGGACTTCCAAATTTAAAATGGTATTATTATGCAAATCAATTGAGATATATCATAGAGGGGGTTTCAGGAAAGGGTGATTTAGATTGGTTAGAGATAGAAGATATGAATATTGAGACAAAATTAGAAAATATATTTTTTAGGAATTTTTCAAAGAAAGAAATGGAGAAGATAGAAAATCCTTTTATAAAAAATATAATAGAAATATGGAAAAAAAATAAAAGAAAATTAATACCGAATATATCAATATTAACTCCGATAGTGATGATGGAAAAATTTCCAATAAATTTAAGAGAAATAATAGAGAAAGAAATAAAAAAACAAAAAATTTATAGATTAAAAGAATGGATGAAAATAATGATAAATAAAGATAGAATGAAAGAGAGATTGCAGGAAACTAAAATATCCTGGTTTAATTATATACAATTAGAGCAATGGACAAAGAGTATGAAAAGATATGTTAAGGATTTTAAAGAATATACTAAATTTGAACAAATTATTATTCAAAGAGAAAATATGCAAGAAAATGAAATACTAAAAGGTATTACAAGTGAAATATATAAAATATTAGCAAAAGAACAAGAAGAGGATTTTCTTAGAAAAATATGGGAGGAAGAGATAGTACAAAATATAGATATACAAGAATGGAGAAAAATTTGGAAACAACGTCATTTAAAAAAATTATCAATAAGAATAAAAGAGAATTATTATAAATTAGTGTGGAAATGGTACTTGACTCCAGTGAAATTAAATCAAATAGATGAGAAATATTCAAGATTATGTTGGAGAGGATGTCAAGAAATTGGTACATATATGCATATGTGGTGGAATTGCAATAAGATAATGGAGTTTTGGCAAAAGGTTTTTAAAGAGATAAAAGAGATTATAGGAGCAGATATACCAGTATGTCCAAATATTGCATTGTTATCTATATATGATAAGGTTGAGTGTACTCAAGTAAAGAAAGAATTAATAACAAATTTGTTAACTGCAGCGAGATTAATAATAGCAAAAAAATGGAAAGCAAATGAAAAATTTCAAATAGAGGAATGGTATAACGAAGTGTGGAAAATCGCAATTAATGATAAACTAACATGTAGAATTAGGTTTATGAAAGGTTTGGTTAAAGGGAATGATTTTGAAGAAATTTGGAAAATATTTTTGGATAAAGTTCTGAAAAGAGATAGTAATACTACCCTGTCAAAAGAAGAATGGCAATTTTGGAAAGTGGATTAAATAAAAAGTTGGCTCTGGGGGGTGGATATTTTTTAGTTTTAGTTTTGTTTTTCTTTTATGTTGTATATTTTGTAATTCTTAGTAGGTGTGTGTTTTAAACTTGTGATTTATAGATTTAAAAGGATAAGTGATGTCAATGTTTTTTTAAAAAAAAAAGTTAAAAGAATTAACAATAGAAATAGATTAAAGGGGATGTGAAAAATATTGAATTAAATGTGAAATTATAATAGTTGAACAGATTTATAAATTTAAGGGTAAAGGTGCAAAATAACAATGAAAGTTAGTATTGCTTAAGAGAAGAGAAAAAAAAGAAAAAGAAAAAAAATTATTTTTTTTTAATTCACTATTATGTATATCACATGGTGTTTAATTTTTTTTTCTTGTTTTGTATTTGTGATTTAGTTATATAATTAATAAAAATTTAAAAAAATTAAAAAAAAATTATTCTTAAGAGAGCTTGCCAATTTCTCAGTCTCTGGCATGTCCATCACCTTTAATTTCCACTCATCTAACTACCGTAGATATCTGTTTTTCCTTTCCAGTGTTGTGCGTAGGTCAACCGTGCTGCAGTAATCAAATACAATAATATCTTTTGGTGTTTTCTTATCTCACAATTCTGACCTAATACGTTTAATAAGTAAAATTCTGGTATCATTGTGAAATTAACCTTACAAATTTTTTGAATTTCATCATGGATTCTTTCTAAAAAATTTTTTTGCTTTAGGACAAGTCCACCACATATGAAAAAAAGTTTCAACTGTTTCTCCACATTTCCAATACTTTGCATCTCCATTTTTAGTTATTTTTTGAAGTCTTTCAGGAGTCATATACCATCTGTACATCATTTTATAATAAATTTCTCTTAAGTTCATATTTGGAGTAAATTTTATATCTGTTTTTCATACTTTTTCCCAGGCATCTAATTCAATTGGATGACCAACATTTTGTGACCACTTGGTCATTGTCTCTTTTATTTTATTTCAGGTTCCATTTCCCTTTTTAATAACAACTTATATACTTTTGAAATGCTCTTGTTATGATGTTCTTTCAGCAATTGATCTAATTCATTTTCTTTCCGTTCAAATCCATATAATTTTTGATCCATTTTATATCTTTCATTTAATTGATGCTTTAGTTCATGGCCTTCAATGTTTAGCTCCTCTAACGACTTCATTCTCGAGTTTTCTCCTTCCCATTTTATTATATCTTGATATGTCAGTAGCTTTCCTTGTTTTGTTCCTGTAATCTTATATGCTTCTTGCGGAGATGTCCAAATTGAGAGTTTTGTATAAAATTTGTGTTTTATTTGAAGCCAGAGTTTCAATAAAATTTTCTGGATGCAATGATTATTGAAATTCTTATTCACTGCTATTTTGTTGTAGCATAGATAAGTATGCCATCCAAATCTATTTTAAGTTTCCTTTAAATCCTTTAAAGTGGATTTCTCTAATATGATCCAATCTTTGATCCAATCTAGACAGCATGTGTACTGTATTTTACGGCGTATAAGACGACTGGGTGTATAAGACGACCCCCAGCTTTTCCAGTTAAAATATAGAGTTTGGGATGTACTCGCTGTATAAGACTACCCCTCTTCCAACGCACACCAAATAAAAATTAAAAAAACATCAGATTTGATTTCAATATGGTAATTTTAATTCAAATGCTTATGACATGCAGGTACTTGGCAGGAAAACTGTCACTTATAAATATAAGGCTGTTTGTCATCAAACATGATGGGGTTTTGACTGGGCTGGTTGTTGTATACAAAGCCTGCTTGGATTGGTCAGCTCTCTCTGCCTGCCCAGCCCTCCCTGTCTCCAAACACGCCTCTTACACCCGTCTGGCCTGCCCTTGTATCCTATTACTTTACCTCCTCCTCTGCCTCTCAGATCTCGCACAGGATAGAAGGGCGGACCAGACGGGTGAAAGAGGCGTGTTTTTCTGGGCACAGCTCTCAGCCTGACTTGTCTGACATCTGTTTGATTTGTACTGTGTTACTGAATACACAGCTATTATAAATCCACTGAAATAAATTATCACAGTATTTGCATAAACTCCAGCGTGGTAGTGCTGAACTAGTATTCTGCCCATGTGATGAAAGCCTCATAAAATCTCTGTAAACTGGCCTCCCAAAATCTAGTGTGGTGGTGTCTTATGATCACATCTGGGCTACTATTGTCAGCATATTGGCCTAACTAGCCAACCATTAACTATTTATCTTGTAAGGATGGGACAGAATCAATAACTATGGCAACCTCCAGACGGCAGCTTCCCCATGGTTGATTTAGCAATGTAGTGCTATATCCAAGTGAGGCCAGAAGTGGGGGAAGGACATCACAAGGAAGAAGTATCAGCTAATGCAAGAGTTTGTGCTACAGATTCTGTTTAGGACTGTATCATCTGCACTGACTTTGTTACATACCCCCACCCCAGTCTGCCATTTGAACTGATAGTTTTTATCTGTCCTCCACTTGCTTGCAAATGTCAGCTGTGCTGAATGAGCAAGCCAGTTCCATACCAAAGGTGGGAGGAGGGACGGCAGCCTCCTCAGAGTCGGAGCCGCGGGTGGGCGGAGACCCTGGACTGGAGCCGGGGCCCGCCCTCCCCGGCGAGCCTGCAGGTGTCCCGACTGCCAGGGCGAGCCCTGGACTGGCCCCGGCACCGCTGATGGGCCCGTCTGCATGGGTGGAGTCCTCCGCGGTGACGGGGCCTCCCCCTGGGCAGGGGGGAAGCGCCGTGGGCCATGGGAAGCTCGGCGGCCACCGCGCCTCTGCCTGGGCGGGGGGGGGCGCCACAGGCCACGGGAAGCTCGGCGGCGACGGCGCCTCCCCGCCATACCTGGCGTATAAGACAACCCCCGACTTTTGCAAAGTTTTTTGGGGGTTAAAAGGTCGTCTTATGCGCCAGAAAATACGGTAATAATAAATCTTCAAAGACTGTACTTCCAGTCCTCCACTTTCTTTTGCATCCTGTAACATTTTTAATCTTATTCTCGGCTTCTTGCCTAGCCAAAAAAAATTTTGAAGCTCTTTTTTCCAGTCTTTAAATACTTTCATGTTCCCAATTATTGGTAGGTTTTGGAAAAGAAACATGAGTTTGGGTAATAACTTTGATGACTTTGGAATCCCACTCACTGATTTCATCCACATCACTGATTTCATCCACACCCTGCCCATCTTCTTCTATTCCTGTCTAATCCTTTTGGTTGCAAGTGTTTAATATTACCTGTGTATTTCCTAGCCTTCATAACTGTCACTATCTGTGTGTTCCCCTAGAACCTCTATCTTCCTCTTTCTTGAAGTTAATTCATTGTCATGTGCTTTATCGGATTCCACAAATTAACTCTAGATTGTTGCTGTGCAATATCCTTAAAATTCATCATGTTCTGAATTCATTTGTTGTTGATTTTGAAAGTTACTGGATTTCAGTGAATTCATAAATATTTAAGAAAGCCAGTGAATTCATACATATTTAAGAAAGCCATTTGAGACTATCAGTCGGTGTAAAGTTCCTCAATGGATTATTCGGAAATTTATCAGAGCATTTAATTGACCACGAACTGCCCCTTTAATCAAAGTATTTAAATCCGTCTCCCACTCAACAGCTTTTTGAAGGTGATGTCATAACCTCATTACTCTCCTTGGCTCCCTGATTTTTTTTCCCCTTGGCCAGAGCTTTCTTCCGTAAGGGCACATTTCTGCAAGTAGGCTCTGAATTCTGGTGTTATGTTGGCTGGACCTAGAAACAACACTGGAAGCTCTTCCTGCAATGAGTCTTCTCCGCTGCTCTTAGCAACTGCTGACTGACTGTTCTGCATAATAGCCCTGGCATGTTGCTTAGTGACTGCGTGGCTTCACCCCTGCATTTGAACTGAGCACTTCAAGATGGCACCCTGAAAATGCCATTGGAGCTTTATCCACCACTGTGGCTTCTCTCCCCAGTTTCTGAGAACAAGTACCTTCAAAAATCTTCTCCTTTCCTTTTCTTCTCCTCCAATTTTGCTACTTCTGTCTCCTTTAACTTTCATTCACTTCCTCTTTCTGACTGTTGTTTCCAGCCTTCCACCAGTTTTATGTCATCTGATTTGCTCTCACTAGAGGTCAAAAGTATTTTCCTTATTCCGCGTTCTTTTCATTGTCTGAGACATACTGGGCAACAGTCTTCTGAATGGAATCACGCTTTGCCCTGTCTTGTTACCCGATATGCTTCTCAGCCATCTGGAAAGGTAATTCCTTTTTATTTATTTTTTTGGAGTACCTTGTTTTTTTTCCTGCTCTCTGATATTGCTGAAGCTGTACTCCTATCTATTCCAGTACTCATTTTCCATTCTTAACTTATCTCCTAAACAGTATTTATTAGGTAATTTATTTATAATGATGACCAGTTAGGGAAAATATGAGGCTGGCTAGCAGTAGAGTTAAAAACTTGCCAGATAGGGAAGGAGTCTAATCGAAAAAACTGAAAACAACTTTGGAGCTCCTGCATTGGTTGGTGCGAGGGGAATGGAACCCATTAGTATGTGGATTTTTTAAAAATAAGGTTTTATTGAATAAAGACAGATAACACTACTAAGTAATAAAAAAATACACAACAATATACTACAAAGGGATAAACAAACAATACATAACAAAATTACAAATATTAAACTAAACTACCACTGGGGGGAAAAAACTACAAATAAATAAAAATTGGTTACCAGCCTTGTTGCAAACAGCAAATATTAATTAAACAGTTAACAGCTATTAAATCCTTAAATTTATATCATTAGTATGTGTTGGCAATCATTCTTTTCATGCTAAATATTTACCTACAAAGTTAGTTAATAAAAATCCCTTATATCAAATATAATCACTTTTCAACTTTTTCTGTATTTTATGTTAGCATAAACTAGTTATCAGCTATCAAAAAGTAGTAACAATCATTGGAAAATACTAACAATTTTAAGTAAGTTAGTAATAATAATTCTAACTAAATTATAAAAATCCCTTTTAATCACTTAGTAGTAATCACTTATAATCACTTGTCACTTGTCAATCCCTTAGAATCATTCACCAGCAAAATACTTATTAACTTAGCCTAACTAATTACTTACTGATTTAACACAAATATGTAAATCATCCCTAATTTATTCTGTATTCTAGATTAAACCCAGTAATTCTCAATGTAGGACATAATTTCTAAAAGCAACGAACAGGGTAAAACTATTAACTACAATTACACTCCTCTTGTGATAGTAAAAATACCAAGGTTAAGGTTTAGAAAGAAAAACCTATCAACATTGTCATCGTCATCATCCCCCCATTCCCTTCCAGACTCTTCTCCCAGTTGTTACAGACCTTTTTCTTCATCAGGATTATTTCCTTCCTCCTCCCCTCCCCCTTCCTCCCCCCTCCTTCCTTTTTTCTCCCTAAAACAGGATCTTAAATAAGTATTCCTGAAATGCCTTTTGTCAGCTCAGCGGCACTCAGTCTATGTTGTTCATTCTTCTAAGTAAAAATCAACTCTTCAAGTCAGTCACAGCTGGAAAGAATAGTCTTTCTGATAAGTTTGGCCATCAAAAAGTTGTAGTTCTCCTTTTTCCTCAGAGAAATTTCTTCTAAAAATACAAAAAGGTTGTCAGGCTTTCTCTATAGTGACATCTGATCAGGCTCTAAAGTTTGGTCTTTCCGCTTTCCAATTGAAGGTAGAGTTATGACATCATTTAAAACCTTTATCTTTTTTACATCAGCTATACTAGCTCTCTCCAACTCTTGCTGCATATTTATCTCAGTTTGTATAATCTTGATTTCCAAGTCTTGAATCAGGCCTTGCAGAGTTCTGGTTGCCACCTTTTTCTCTAGTGATTGCGTTGATATGATTTCAAACACCTGCTGAGTTTTGGTATCTTCATCTGACCCATCTTTAGACTCTCTTGATAGCTGTTCTATAAATGCATCAAACTTATTTTCTGTAGAGACTTGTCTGAATTCAGCCAGAAGACTCACAGAGTACTGAGGTACATCTTCACTCTCCACTGGGTCTTTTGTAATTTGATTGTCATATTCCAAAATTGAAGCCATAATTACTTCCATCTGATATTCAGTGTATTCTCAAACAGAGCAGCTTGTGTTCCTAGACAATAGATAAAAGCAAGTTTTACATAAACTTTCCTAGAGATGTAAAAATTGGCATGGTACCAACCAGCAAGCAGACTGACAAAATTGCTTTAAAAAAGCCCATCTTCATAATATCAAACATGGCACTTTCAAAAATAGAAATGAAATCTTATTCAGTTGTTTATGTAAGCCAAGTATTGGTATGATCCGAGTCAAAATGTCCAGTTAATAAACCAGGTGAAACAATTCATTCAAGAATAGGAAGGTATAGGAAACAGAAGGAAAAAGAAGGGTTGTATTCTTTAGCTTGGTTTGCTCATTGTTCCAACAATGAAAAAGAAATACTGTCACTTTAAATCTTCCATAGCACAGGGAAGCTTTTAAACAGTAGGAGATAGTTTCAGCTGCTGCAGACAAAGTTTTTTTTTGTCTTCCATAAACAATATTGATAAGAAAAATCAGATTACACACACATAAGAGATCTGGGTGCAGTAAATGTAATGTCTATATGGGGGTGAAAAGCCCTCACCACTGGCTCCACCAAAGCATGCAATTCTCCTCAACCTTAGGACCAGCTGTGGCCACTCTGTTCTCAAGCAGACACCTGGCTCGTCCCTATCCTAGCTGGATTGGAGTTTTTGGACTCCCCGTGCATCAGGGAGTCCACTAGCCTGACAGGGAGAACCTCCTCCCTCCGGTCAGGCATGACGCTTAAAGGGTTTGTGATCTGACAGAGCTTGCTAGATCACATCTGCCATTGATGAGACTGGAATCCGGAATCAAACTCATTAGTATGTGGATTGATCCCTCTGCCATCCTGAGAATATTTAGTACAATTATATTGTGCCAGTACTTCGTCATCTGCACTGGCTACCAGTCTGTTCCTGGGTCAGATTCAAAGTGATGTCACCAGTATTTAAAGCCATACACAACATAGGGCTAGGTTGCCTGAAGGACCATCCCCTTCAAATTTACCTGTGTGGCTTATATGATCATAAGTGGTGACTGTCCTCCTGGTGTCCTCTGCAAAATAAGGTAAGATAAGTTTCTTCATTGAGAGTCTTTTTATTGTTGGTACTCTCAGTGGCCTGCCTTCAGTAGAAATGTTTGACTGACGTCAATGTTATGGACTTTCCAGCATCAAGTAAAGAACTTTTGATTTGCAGGACGTTTTAGGGACTGTTTGAATGTGTTAGATGTTTGTTTGCACTGTTTTATCTTTACTGCTAAGTTTACTTTTGGTCACACTATGTGTGGCGTCTTTTTGTCTTTGTTGCTGGTTTTATCTTCTACTGTTTTATTGTCATTGTATTTTATATTTACTGGTAATTTAACTGTACACTGCTCAGTAAGCCTCAAATGTGGGGTGTTTTTTTAAAAAATATTTAAGTTATATAATATGAAATTGCCAAGATCTGCACCAGAAAGCAAGTTTTGAGGTGTTTAGAAGAATGTTGGACGTGTAATGTAATGTGTTAGCTAACTAGCAATAAATTAGAAGAATCAATTATCAGGGCAGAAATTGTTAACAGATTTGGACTATCTATATAGTCAGTTCTCATTATCCACAGATACTCTATCCGTGGATTTAACTATCCACAACTCAAAAAATATTTTAAAAAAAATCCAAAAAGCAAGCATTTGAGTTGTTCACCATTTTATATAAGGTGCCGCATTTTACTGTACCACCGTATATAATGGGACTTGAGTATCTATGGACTTTGGTGTGGTTTTTTTTAACGAGAAGTTGTACCATGAGAACAGAGTTTAAGCAGTAATAGTATAACCACAGCTGAACAAACATGGGGGAAAGTCGACTTACAATAAAGCCAATTAAAATGTATATATTGTGGCTATAACTTTACATCTTTTAGTTATTCTTAGGTACATCTTTTTCAAATGCTGCTAATGGCAAATTTGCAATATCTGCTGCTGAAATGTGACTCTGTTGAGGTTTATCTAGCATTAGGTTTTATAACTACAGCCAGCATGGTGTAGTAGTCTGGGTGTTGGACTAGGACTCTGGAAACCAGGATTTGATTCCCCACTCAGCCATGGAAACCCACTAGGTCAGTAGTTTTTAACCTTTTCTTTACTAGAAACTCCCTGTAAATATACTTTGTTGCCACCAATTAAAAGACTTCTGGAGACTAGGATTCAAATCACCACTCGGGCACTGAGTGACCTTGGGCAAGTCTCTTAGCCTCAGAGGAAGGCAAAGGCAAACCCCTCTGAATAAATCCTGCAAAAACAAAAGCCCTGTGATAAATTCATACTAGGGTTGCAAGTCAGAGGGGACTTGAAGGTGCACAGCAACAAAGTGCCACTGAAAGTGGAGAGGTTCTTTCTAGCCGTCATGTCTCTCCCCTTTGCAAACTGATTTCTGGTGACCTTAAGACAAACCTATCATGGGGGGTTTCTTGGCAAGATTTGTTGTCTTTATCTGTCTTAGACTGAGGAATGTGACTGGCCTGAGGTTACCCGGTGGGTTTCTGTGGCCAAGCAGGGACCCTGGTTTCCTGAGTCATAGTTTGGGCATGTGCAAATGCTCGTTGTTGTGTCTCTTTCATCAGGGATCCAGCAGCAGGGGTGTGGGCATAGAGGGACATGGAGGCAGACATGTGTGCAAGTCCAGACCTGCTCCCTCTTTTGCAAATGGGAGCAGTTTCGACACCCTCCCACCCACCCCCCGCACAAACACATCTGCTGTTGCATCCCTGTTGCTGCTGCTGTTGGTGTCCAGCAGCAGGGCTTCACGGACCCCCTGTGAGGGTTTCATGGGTCCCCAGACCCCAGAGTAAGAACTGTTGCACCAGGTGATCTTAAGCGAGTCACTTTCTCTCAGCCTCAGAGGAAGGCCATAGTAAACTTCCTCTAATCACATAGTACTCAATAGGTGAAGTGCTGGTGCAAAACTTGGTTCTGAACAATGCATTGGTTTTTTATTTTAAATGATCCCACCTTGAAAGAAGAAAACCTTAGAGTTGCCGTATGTTGGAAACAAATGAAGGCGCACAATCACCAACACAAGTACGGTAGATCTTCAGGTTAAAACCTGTTCTTTATGTCCCGCCTTCTCTCTCCAGGCATCTGCAGTTTGTTTGAGAGCACCAGTCTCAGAATCCTTGTCTCGACTTCAGAGAGATCAGCTGCAGAAATTTGCACAGTACCTCATCAGTGAACTCCCCCAACAGGTAAATAGATACTCTATAGGAGGCAATAAGTGTGCTGCACCTGAATTACCCTATTTGTGGACTTGTATATAATTCTCTTTCATGAATAGTGTGTCTAACTGCCTTGAAAATGGGAGGAAAAGTTTTTACTAGTTCATTTTGTTGGAATATTGCTGTATAGCCTTAGCCTTAGGCATTTTGTCATTCTTAAGTGGAATACTCAAATTTGTGTGTTCTTTAATAATTATAGCACAAAAAAAGCATGATCAAAAGTTTTGTGGCAGCTTACAGTTTATTATCTCTACTCTGCGTATAATTATGTACACAGTGGGAAAGAGACTAGTGAGGAGCCTTTTAAATATATTGAGATTTGGACAACTTGAATTAGTACAATAAAAAAATACCTTTTCAGGCAGCACAAACATGAATCTCGCCACCAGAAGTACTGGGCCAGCAATAACTGTACATCCCAAGAAACAAATGACATGGACATGAGAACAACATTTGCTACTAATCGCGACCAGTGAATATAGAACATGTACCATCAGCTGTGGGATTCTTATGAATAAGAGAGCTGTACTTTAAATCTTTTTAGATTGTATAATGGGGATCTGCAATATCTTACACTAACGGACGTTTTGTAATTTTTGAGTGTATCATGGGTACCATCACAAATGGCTGTTAAGCTGGGTACTGTATGGTTACAAAATGCTGAAAGAAGCTGGGAAAATCCAGAGGCAGAGTCCCAGAACACACAACTGCTCACTGTAGTGCACAATTTTCTGCCTTAACACATTGTCCATTCTGGAGAAAGGCAAGCCAATTCATTTCATCTGAAGTCAGCTTATTAAATCAGTTGAAGTTAACTTATTTATCCAAACCTGTTAGGAAGCTTACTTCACCTTCTGTGCTTTGTACATTCACATCCCCATCCTTTGCAACACAAAGGTGCACATTATTGGTAGTAGCATTTTGGTATTTTAGTTAAAAAGCAATGCTTACTTATTATTTTTGTTAACATTGATTCTTTAAGTTCAACTTGGTGGATTTGGAACCATTTCTCTACTTCTAAAGTATATTTTTGTAAAAGAACAATAAGCTAATGAAAAAATAATATTTATTCTTCAAAATTCTAAGCAAAATCTTTTTCTAAAATAAAAGGCAATACAAATACTTTAACAAAACAACATTCCAAACTCTATCTAGAAGTTACATTCTGTGGTATTGCATTTCAATATTGTGATTTTTCTTATTTTAAGCCGTGTTGAGTAATACTTATGTATTAAGAAGGGAGGATGTACATTTTTATAATAACGATGATAATAAATTGAAGTATTAGCAAGATCAGTTCTATTGTAGAGGTTCTGGTTTATAGCCTAGCAGCTGTTCTGAAGTAGTTGAATTTTCTTTAACAGTAAGAACTGCAGTTTGGTAATTTCTTAGATTGTATTCTTTACCCCAAACAAGGAAATCTTTTTCGTTTGTGAACTGTTTTTTGCTAGGAACTATCAACCTCATGTTTTGATCTACATAATGACCAAAGTTGCTGTTACGTGTTGTATCATGCTATCATTTCTAAGGTTCCTGAAGCCATCAAATTATGCAGATTTTCTAAGTTTATATCACAATAAGTAGTGCTTGTGCTCTGTATGTTAACATATTTAGTTGGGTTAATCAAGTAAAGGCATGGGTTAATCATGTAGTACTCAACAGGTGAAGTGCTGGTGTTAAACTTGATTCTAATCAATGCATTGGTTGTTTATTTTAAATGATCCCACCTTGAAAGAAAAACATTCTTCTTTTTTTGGAATTAGCATTGTTATTTAATCAGCATTATATGTCTTTGTCACACTTAGATACTTCCTACTGCGCAGCGTCTACTGGATGAACTACTGTCTTCTCAATCTACTGCTATCAATACTGTATGTGGGGCTCCAGGTAACCATAATGGATATTTAAATTTTAATCTGTGAGTTGCTTTGGGGAGAAAAACAGGATATAAATAAAATAGAACCAATAAATGAATGACTAGCTTTATAGATAACATCGAGAACAAGCTGTGTACACTAAGAATCCTGCTAAGTTTGGCTAATCAGTAATGTGAGGGGAAGATTATTGAAAAATGCTTTAATTCACTACATAGTACCAGTTTTGGGTTCTGAAGATATTTAGGATATTTAGGACAAGAACTTCCTTCCTGGATGAAAGTAAGGCTCACTTTTGCATCTCCAAAAACTTATCTATTTCTTTTCTTAAGATCCCACAGCTGGTCCCTCTGCTTCAGATCAAAGCACCTGGTACTTGGATGAATCTACATTAAGTGACAATATAAAGAAAACCCTTCACAAATTTTGTGGTCCTTCTCCTGTTGTCTTTAGGTAAGCTCTTTTCTTTTTCGTCAGCAACTTGTGTTGATTCACTAAGGGTAAATGTAGCTCCTGGGCTTTTGTTGTTGCCTGCCACACGTTTGACATCCCCCCTGTTTTTGCACTTCTGTGCAGGCAGAAAAAATAGATAGTTCATTGAGCTATGGATAACATGCATGATTATCAGGCTATATTTGAGCAAGTGGATTGCTAATTATACAGACACATCTTTTCATTATAATTCGTCTTTGACCAAAAAGTTCGTATTTGCAGTTGTTACTTTAAGTATTCTTATTGCTTTGTCATTTGTGTTAACAAAGTAATCTGCCTAATGAAATAGCACCGTAAGTCACAGGGTTATTGATGGTGCAAAATAGCTAATTCTCTTTTTGGAGATGTCAGTCATTGGGATTGGCTTTTCAGAAGTAGCAGATGTACTTCTGCTGATTGCAGGTGGGACTAAACTTGTGTGAATGCTTTTTCATATAAAATCATTCCTTCTGCATAGAACAGTGTGTCAACATTCTTCTTGGTGCTCATTGCCATCTGGTACCACAAATTCTGGATGCTTTCCTTTCCATATACTGGGAGATAGAATCCTGAGAAAGATCTGGGCAAGAAAAAAAATCACTGAGGAAGGGACTTTTCTAATACAGATTCAACTTTCCTTATCCAAAATGCTTGGGACTAGAAGTATTCTGTATTTCAGATTTTTTTCAGATTTAGAATACAGTACTTTTTTGGAATAGCCTTGTGTCTCATTTGTTTGCTACTTGTGTTGTATATGAAATGCAAGGAGAGAGACTGGAGAGAGGCTGGAAAGAGTCTGAGGATCTGTGAAATAGTGGGAATTCAAGCGTAGTACTTGACATGATTCCATGCCTCCTGCCCTTCCATAGATAGTCTCTCTGTTTTTGCTGCCAGCCACTTGCTTCCACCTTCAAGGTGCCAGCTGTGGAGCTCCTGCTTGTTCATCTCTCAGATCCTCTATCTCTCTCTGTTTGCTACCAGCCACCCCTTTCTGCCTTTGAGGCAGTGGCTACGGTGCCCCTTGGATCTGAGAGACAAATGAACAGCAGCATCTGTCAATGTCAGGCGGAGGCTAAGCAGACACAGAGGCAGCAACTGGAGTTTTATGTCTTTTAGTAAGTAGGCAGTAAAATAATCAAGGGGTTACGGCACCCAAAGCAAACAGAGGCAGTAAATAAAGCCATAAAGTAATCAAGGGGTTACGGCACCCAAAACAGACGGAGGCAGTGAAACTCAGCAACAAGGATTAGCCAGGAACAGAATAACCAGGAACAGAAAGTCCATGAAACAGAATGGTCGACGGTTATTGCCCCGTGACCCCCTCCCCCAGCGTCTGCCTTAAATAGTCTTTAACCCAGCTGGGGCTGATCAAACGTCCGTTGGTCTAGCCCACAGCTGGAGGCCCTCAGACTTCAGACATTTCTCGAGCAGGCGCTTTGATCTACGAACTGCCACCTTTTCCAGCCGCCTCTGGAGGAACGTGGGGTGAAAGTCTGCTGCAAACTCCAGGCTGGAGTCAAGAACAGCAGCTTCTGTTGAGCCAAAAGCATTGGCCTTCTCTGCTGCAGGTACTGGCTTGGGCACCGGCTCTGGGATAGCTGTGGAGTCGCTGGCAGGCCCCTCCCTTGCCTCTGCAGGAACCCCCTCTCCCCCAAGGGATCCTCCCCCGGCTGGGAGTCCAAGTCCAACTCAGAGTCCCCGTCTGAATCGGCAGCCTGCTCAACCTGGCTCATGACATCACCATAGCTGTCACCTCAAAGGAGGAAGCAAGCAGCTGGCAGTTTGGTTTTTGGAAGCTTTTTGGATTTTTTTTTTTGGTGAATTTTGGTGATTTTTTTTTTTAAAAACTTGGCACAAAAAGGGCTTAGTGGTCTGCATTTCATTCTCTGTCTTCCTGACATTCTCTTTCTGTTTCATAAGGTTTTTAATGAGAGAAGAATGGAGACCAAGTAATGTTAGCCCATGGCCCTTAGGTGGTTCAGATTCTTTAACTTACCTGAATTAAAGCTGTGGTCTCACCACCCATGAAGTTTGTAGATCTCCTTGTCCTGTTCTGTCACTTTTTTTCCTGATATTTCAGACCAGGCCTCTTTTTAAGTTCTTCATTTTGAGGCTGGGGAGCAGAGTAAGGAGGCTTTGGTTATTCAGAGTGTTAGGCAATCTATTTGCAGAAGCATGTTCCCCAACATGAACTACTGGGTTGTTTAGGCTTCATTCTCCTTATGGTGCCATATGAAAGACTCCATCCTGTCATGAGCATTGTCACTTTTTTGTTCTTCTCTCATCCCATATGTAAAGCATTAGAGTGGAGTCATGTCTCTTCCTCCATCCCTCCCCAATACACCAAAGAGCATTTAAGAGAGGTCTTCACTCTTCACTGATCTTAAAAGGGGAGGTTCCTTGTAACCATTACTTTAGCATGCAAGTTGTTGCAAATTAATGGCTTTTATTAGCCAGCAGCATTCTATATTTTCTGTAGTGGTAGAGTGGTCCTTTAGCTTGTCCCTAATGTTAATTAATGATCAATAATAATAGACTTTTGGTTCTGCATGTGGCGAGGTAAGGTGAAACTTCTCGCCAGTGGCGTTAGAGAGGTTTCTCGCACTGTGTGACTGGAGTCAATCCATGGAAGAATGGATCGAAAAAATCTCACTTGATATAGTGAGATCAAATTTGGGGCTACGGAGCTCCAGTACCTTCTTTGGGTTCTGGACAATACACCAAGTGGTGTTTGTTTCGGAGCGGAGAAGAAGAGGGAATCATAGCAGCCATTGCTGCACGAGTGCAGCTGGTCTATTCCAGTACAAGCCCCGCCACAGAATTTTAAATGGACTGGATTGAACTTTTGGACTAGGAGATCTACAAGAATTGGACCCTACCGTGACTTAACAGCTATCCTGAACCTATCGTGGTAAGCGGCACATTTGAAAAGTATAAGAAACTACCTGGAACCATTGGAATTCTTATGACGATTCTATATATTGCTAAGAGAGAATAAGAATAGAGACTTAATATATCTAAATTTATGAAAGAGACACAACAAATTGTCTGTACTTAATGAAAAGCCTGGGAAGGTGGGGAAAGATGTATGGCAGAATGAATTTTGAGTGGAAAATCTGACAGAGTGGCACACAGGAGAGTGACGGGCAGAATGGTGGATTAGAGTGGCTCTATTTCCAGTGTTACTGTTGTTGTTGCTTTTTTCTCTTTGGAGAGAGTTTTTTTTCTTTATCTGCTCTCTCAGTGGAAGATATAGATGAATGTTTGCTTTGAACTACTTTGGTATAACTTTTGGAAGATGAAATTTCTCTTTTGATTTTTTGCTTGGCTTTCCGTCTTCTGGGTTTGGACTTGATTTTCTGTTTCTGGAGATTGCTTTGCTTGAGAATTAACTCACACTAAAGACAAATCAAAATGACGATGATTTCAGGACGTAAGAAGGAGCTGGAACTAAGACATTCTGACGGAGTCCCCTTTGGAAAGGATTGTTCTCTGAACTTACTGTAATATTGGAATATTGGGATTTGTTTGACCCCCCCTTTGAGAAAACTTGGAACTTTGTTTTAGTAAGAGAAGGAAAACACGAAGAAATGACAGCAACAGGAGACAGACACAGAGACAACGAAGGAGGGGAAAAGAAGAGGAGCAGCTAGAAACATCTTAGTAAAATATACACTTGTAATTGAAAATAGAACTTTGTATTAAGGATGCGAGTATTATCTATTAGGATACAGATACTATTTACATGATAGGTTTCTTTAAATCTGGGAGTTGAATATTTATTTACATACAGTGAGTGTTTATTAGCATGAAATACATATATAGACAAAACAAGCACTGAAAAGTGGTTATTAGTTTGTTAAGAAATATTTAATTTCTTAAATAACACAGCAGAATATACTGTGGAATATATGAACTGATTTACACTATTATATATGACTTATGAATTGATCTACATTATTTCTGCCTTGAATTAACTTACTTGAATTGACTAAGTACTTTGTAACTTTTTTAATGAACTGATATATAAGGAATTGATTTGATTAGATACCTCATAGATATCTTATAACTCCCTCTGAATTAATTAATATATAAGGATTGATAATATTGATATATTTATTATTTAAATTATTTTAATATATGTAAGAATGAACTCTATAGTTAGATAATACTGAAATTGAATGAGGAATATTTCTAGTTATTAATGTATTTTCTATACCTATCAAACACAATAAGATTTTTTTGATTGATGAAATTAATTGTATATCTGAATTTATAAGGATCTAATTATATATATTGCCTTGGTCATTTGAACTACTTTAAAATTTGGCATTGTATAGATATTTAGACTGTATAATTAATCACTGAAGCAGTAACTTGATGGAAACAAGGAGAACAGCTAAAATGGCCAAGCAACAGAGAAGTTCCTCTATAGAACTTGGATTGAAACACTTTGAACAGAGTAAAACAACATCTCAAACTGCTGCTCTGAGACAATCAGAACAAAATGCTGTGTTAGGCGAAATTAGAAGGATGCGATTAGAGATGAAGGACTTAAGAACTGAAAATCGGACTTTAAAAATGAGTTAAAGAACATGAAGAGATCAATGGAAACATTAAGAGAAGAGCTGAAAGGTACTGTTGCAAAGGTCAACAACTTAGAAGAAGAAGTTAAAAAGTTGGAAGATAGGTATGAATCTTTATCATTGGAACATGAAAAGGACTTAGATGAAAGAGCTCTTCTAGAACTTAAAACTCAAGAAAATTGTTTGAAAATAAGAGAACTCAAAGAACAGGACAAGGAGGATTTGTGTGATATCCTAACTCCTGCTTTGGCGAATTTTATGGAAATGCCAAAACAACAAATGCAATGGGAGATCAATAGAATATTCAGAGTTGGATTATCTGTGATTAATGGGAGAGATTATCCCAGAGATATAGTGGTAGTCTTTGTGAAGAAATCTACCAGTTATAACATAATCCAACAAAGCATGAGAAAGTCTTTGGAGATGAGAAATTATTACTTTATAAGGACATTCCAGTGAGAATTCTTCGCAAAAGAAGAGATTATAATTTCTTGACTGCTCAGCTGAGAAAAAGAGGAATTTTCTACAGATGGGGCAGATTGGAAGGCTTAACATTCCGTTATAGAAATAAAAACTATAATATTAATTCTGTCCAGGGAGCAAAAGAATTTTGGAAAAGATTTGAAAGAAGCTTTCAAGATTCTAGGAACTTTGGGAGCTCTAGGAAGAAAAAAGAAAAGGATGAAGGGAGAGAAACTGATATAGAAGAAGATCAAGAAATAGAAGAAGAAATAAAACTAACTGATGAAGGGAAACAGAAGGAGAATAAACAACAAAGAAATCTAGGCAAAGAAACAAAACCACAAGAAGAGAAATAATTGAACAGTATTTTTTATATGTGTATATATATATATATATGTATATGTATATGTATATATACACACTTAAAAGAGAAATGAGAGATTTGAAAATCTTGTCTTGGAATATCAAAGGTATAAGCACTCCGGAGAAGAGGAGGAAAATATTCCATTATCTAGGGAAAGGAAAATATGATATAATATATTAGCAAGAAATCAGAATTAAAAAAGAAAAAGTGAATTTGATATGCAATAAAAGATTTGGAAGAGAATTTGTATCAGCCTCAGAAAAAAAGAAGAAAGGTGTGGTAATCTATGTTAATGATCATATCAATTCGTGAGAGATATTTAATGACGAAAATGGCCACTATATAGGATTTGAAATAGATTGGTTGAATTAAAAAATACTTTTAGTAGGTGTTTATGGCCCACATAATGCCAAAGATAAATTTTATAAACAATTGGAGGCTCAAATACTAGATCAAGAGTGTGACCAAATAATTCTTATGGGGGACTGGAATGGAGTGATGGATCCACTCCCGGATAGGAAATCAGACAAAACAATAAAAAAAAATAATCAAGGTGTAAACTTCCCCGATTGTTTAGTGAAATGTTAAACTCAACAGAAGCTGTTGATATTTGGCAATACCTCTATGGAAATTCTCAGGAATTTACTTTCTTCTCAGAAAGCTATTCTTTATTTTCAAGATTAGACATGTTCTTTGTTTCAAAATCCCTATGTAAATTGATCAGCAAAATGGAGGTGTTTCCAAGAACTTTATCAGACCACAATGCCATCTTGCTATATCTTAAGAAACCTAAACAAGATTTCAGATGGCAGTTGAATGAAAGACTTCTTCAAGATGAAAGGATAATAAACAAAACTAAAGAAATATTACATCTATATTTTGCAGAAAATCAACAAAGAGAAACAAGCATTGAAACTATTTGGGACTCTGGGGGTAATCAGAGGATCCTTCATACAACAAAATGCTATGATAAATACGAAAAGGAAACAGAAGATCTAGAAAATCAATGACTTAATCATTATTCAGTATGACGGAAGCAAACATGGTGGAATAGGAAGAGGATGCTGCCTTTAGAGCTCCAGCATTTTACTTTTTAATAATGTTTTTATCAGTTTTACTATAAACCCAAGCTGCCTTGTTGCCAAATTTCATTTAAGGTTTAAAATGTTGCTATAACTCTATTTTACTTGTCAGCCTCTCTTTTGCCCTTAGCATTTTTAACTTTTAACCTCAATTTGCAATATGAAGCTACGGAAACGTCGGCGTTCTAAGGCTAATACCGACTTAGGCAACAAACCTTCTAAACAGACAAAAATAGACTCTCTTTTTGCAAATAGGCAAATGCCTTCTGTCCAACAGACCAATTTAGAATTAAACAACAGATATGTGACTTTAGAATCTTTGCAGGCTGAAGCACTTACATTAGATAATGATTGCATAGAGAATGTGGGAGTCTCGGTTTTTCCTTCTAGTAAAGGTGGTTGCTCCGAGGGATCACCATCCAAATGTCCTTGGAAGGAACTTTTGGCAAGAGAGTTTCTAATCTCTAAGACTTGAATTGTTGCTGACTTGTTGTATTTCTATCAACAATAGAACAGAGGCATTAACAGAACAATTTTGTAAGGAGGAGGTTTCTACTCATTTTAATAATAGGACTGCTTTTCAGGCTGCTTCACCATTTGTTTATCCTAATCCCATTGAATATCCCTCAGCTTTGACATTACAAGCATCTCGAGTGATGATTGCAGTTGGGAACAACCCTATTAATAAAGGCAAGTGATCAAATTTTTATAATATCAAGGTCTCTTTAAGTAAATTGTTGAGGTGTGAGCCTAGAAGGATTAGGTTAAAGTCCTTTCAGTTTCTTCCTAACTTGGGACACTATCAAAGACTGATTATGTCCTTCGATTCTACCTCAGGCCCTACTTTGTTGTTTGCTAAAAAGAACTTTTTGGCAAAAAAGTATGATATTCACTTCTCTAGGGTCTTTAAGAATAATGTGATTAATACATTGGTGGCCTATAAGGAGGGAATACTTGAAGGAGTAGGCTCAGATTGTCATGTATTTTCAACCTGGAGCAGGCCCAATAATGTAGATGAACTCAACTTAAAGAGGAATGGAATAGTTTGAAGCAGGCAATAGAAAGGATTAACAATAGCCAATATTTAATGGCGGCTTCTTTTGAAACAGAGACAACTAGACAATTAAATGACGATTTTGGTGGGCCCTCTAAACCAATTTCTGCTACCAAAGGACAACTTTTGGATTGCTCGGTCCAGCCATTTGTGTCAATGAAAGATGGGGGTGAAGGGGATGATGCACTCAACATCGACATGTCATCACTTCCTGTTAACCCCACCTGGGCCTTAACAGCACATTTGCCATCTAGTGCTTACTTTTTTTCTAAGGCGAAACCTGCAGCTGAGGATTCTCCACTTCTACTCGATTATGAGATTGATGTGAGATCTAAGGAACTGGGGAAATGCCTGCTGAGCAAGTACAGGGAAAATCCTGGGCTAGGGAATTGGAAGAATTAACCTCTGAGCATCTGTATATTACTGACACCCTGCAATATGAGACACCAACGATGAATCTTTTGCAGGTCACTGATGCTGTTTCTAAGTCCGTGGAGAAGCAGGCTTTGCAGGGCTTACAGGATCTTTCAGCTGCCAATCAAATAATGGTAACTGCTCAGCTGGAGGATACAACAATCAAATTCCGGAGGATAATTCAATCTTAGCCAGAAACTAATCCATCTACTTCTGTATTGGCTGATGACCCCGCCTGCTCTAACATGAACGGTTCTGTTCAAACTGAGGAAGCATTTTTTTCCTGCAATTTCATCAGATCCGGTTCAGTGACTAGAAGGGGGTAGCCCAGGACTGTCACTCCTTTCTGGGAATATAGCTGGTTGGCTGAGTAAAAACTCAGATATGGACTTTATTGACTATATTGGTAGATTTGACGTTGTATGTCTACAAGAAACATGGTACCCATATGATATCCTATTGCCAGGATTTGTATCCTTCTGTGTACCCGCATGTAGATCCTCCAACTGGGGTAGAAATAAGGGGGGGTTGGCCATACTTCTAAAACTTGCCAGTTGTTTCAAATATATACTATTGCTACCCTGTGTACCAATAGCACAGGCTCACTCTTTGCAAATAAGAAATGACAAGATAGTTTTGCTTAATATTTATATTCCCCCTACAACTAAAGAGCCTAATCTAGCCACTTACTGGGACCATCTGTTTAGCTATTTTGAAGATATCACCAATAGGTATGTTTCTTCGAGGTGCATTTTATTGGGTGATTTCAATGCAAGAATTGGGCCCTCTAATGACTTTCTTTGTAAACATCTCATGATTGATCCAGACTTGCCACCCTTTCCCTTAAATCTTTCCTGTGTTGGCAAGGATCTAAAAGTTAATAATAATGGGTCATTCCTGATCAATCTTTGTATTAGCAACACCTTTTTAACATTAAATGGCTCTGAAGGGTTCCCAAAAACTGACGGTTTTATATATAATTCACCCATTGGGAGAAGTACTATCGATTATGTAATAATCAGTCCTGAGTTGTTGAGTCTAATTGCCAATTTTGATATCTGTCATAGGACAGAAGGTGACCATCTACCTCTATGTATTTCCCTTAATCTATCTGAGTCAGTGCTTTCACCTTTTAGGAGTGATTTGATTCTCCATAGATATGAGAGAATGAAGCGAATCCGTTGGGATCCTAAAATGGAAGATTTTATTAGCAATAGTTTTAAGGACGTATGGGTTTTAAATTGTTTTAATGTTTTAATTATTAGCACTAGGATAGACGATGCCTTGTCAGCATATATGGATATTGTGACTATTTTTCAAAATAAGGCTTCTTATCCCCCTAAACATATAAAAGGCAGAAGAACATGGTTAGACAAAAGTTGTCTTATTTGGAAATGAAAGTTAAGACAAATGTTCCATCAGGCTTTGGCCAATCCGGTGGTTAATCTTGGGCCCTATTACAAGGCCCGCAAAGAATATTCTAAATTGGTGGAGGGTAAAAGGAAGGTATTTTTCCAGCGAAATTGGACGTCTCTGGATAATGCTTTGAAATCCAAAGATGCGAAAACCTTTTGGGTAGCGGTTAGGAAGCATATGAAGAATGAGAACTCTATGGTCTCTCCTACTATACCCCCCTCAACTTGGTTTTTTTATTTTACCGATAAAATGAGAACCCAAACATCTGAGGGTAATCCATTAATAAAAAACCCTCCTGATTTATGGAGCTCAGTTTCAGCCAATGAGGTGCATCAGTTGATCCTTAAACTAAAATCTGGTAAACCCCCAGGATATGATGGCCTCCCGGCAGAAATTTTGAAATATCGCCCTGAAAAATGGGCAAAGGCATTGGCTAATTTATTTACTCTTGTAAATAACTCTGGTGAGATTCCAGCTGACTGGAAGGATTCCATCATAATTCCTGTCTTTAAAAAGGGGGATAGATGGAACCCTGGCAATTATCGCCTAATAAGTCTTCTATCGGTAGTGGGCAAACTTTATGCCAGTTATTTGGATCTGAAATTATTGAGTTGGATGAATGCCCAGGCTTTGATTGGTCCAGAGCAAGCGGGATTTAGAAGACACATGTCCACTGTGGATCATATAATAGTGCTCTCATTCCTTGTAAATAAATACCTGTCGCGCCCTAAAGGCAAACTATACGTTGCTTTTATTGATCTGAAGGCCGCTTTTGATTCAATTCACTGGTCCTTATTATGGGACAAGCTTGATAAGCTTAATATAGATCCCCGACTGTTGTTTCTTTTAAGCCAACTTCATACAAATAATCAGTGCAGAGTAAAATTTTCTGAAACCGGCTTATTAACAGACCCTATCTACTCAGGTGTAGGAGTTAGACAAGGATGTGTGCTGGCTCCTCACCTGTTTAATCTATTTGTGGCTGATCTACCTGCCTTTATGGCCACAGTAGATTCGCACCCACCTTCGCTGAGTAATCGGCCGCTATTTGTACTTCAGTATGCTAATGATACATTGTTACTCTCCCTGTCTCAGGTGGGTTTGGTAAGAGCCCTGAAAAGATTTTTTGAATATTGCAATAAATTTCACCTGCAGGTAAATTCTGATAAATCCAAAATACTGGTATTTTCTAAGAGATTTGTCCTGAGAACGTGGAAAGTTAGTAACCAGACAGTCGAAGAGGTCAAGAAGCATGTTTACCTTGGTGTCCTTTTCCATTTTAACGGGCACTGGAGCAAACAGAGAGAGAAGGTAATTCTGGCAGGGAAAAGAGCTTTGCCTGTTGTACAATCTTTCTACTATAAAAAAAGCAACCAGGATATCCTGGCGGCCTTAAAAATTTATAAAACCAAATTAAGACCGCAATTACTTTGTAGTATATTCACCTGGATTCCAGCCTTTAATAAGGAGATTGAACAATTGCAGACACTTTTTTTCAGAAGAATATTATCTGTTCCCCCATGTGTACACTATCTGACTCTTTATGCAGAATTGGGCTGGAATTCTGTTGAAACTGAAGCCTGGCTGATGACTTATAGATCTTGGTTTAAGATTCATTTTAGGCCTAATAGATCTAGCCTTTTAAGTTTCCTTCAATCTGACGTTTACTACACCAGGTGAGCTGAAATTTTATGAAAGCAAAATAATGTCTGTGGGTTTAAATATGGGTTCTCTCCTCTTATCAACCGAAAAGGAGTGTCTGGAAACTATCAGGGCCTACCTTGCGGAGAGGGAATATCAGTTGTCATATCCAATGCCTCCTAGGGTTTGTTCCCCATCGATGCTCGGTATTCCCCCCTTGCAGGGTAGGATTCCAGATTATTTTCAAACTCTCTCATTGTTGGTGGCAAGGAAGGCCTTTCTGCTTGCAAGGTTGAATGTACATCCCTCAAATGTGACTAAGGATAGATATGTACAGACCCCTTTTCTGAATCGTATATGTCATTGTGCTCAAGCTCCTGACGTTCTCCATTATATTGTATTGTTCTGCCCATTGTATATAATTCCAAGGAAAAAGTTGTTAAGGAGGTTATTGGAAAGGAATATCTGTTTGGATAGGTTATCAGTGGAATACTTATTGGAGGATCGGAATCCGCATGTTACTAGGCTGATGGCCAACTTTCTGGTGGAGGCAACAAACTTATGGCTTACATTTTCTAAAAATGATTGTTGAAGTTTTATTGTAAATGTATACGTTGTACTATGCCTAATAAAGGTTAATCAGAATCAATGACTTAATCAGGAAGAAAGAGGAAGAACTTAAAGGAAAGCCTTCTAATAAGGATATTCAGAAAGAAATAACAGCATTACAAAAACAACTAGAGATGGACTTGACAACAGAAATAAGTAAAAAACTATTATCTTGGAAACAGGATCATTTCAAATGGTCTAATAAACCAGGGAAGTGGTTGGCACTTCGATTGAGAAAGGAAAAACAAAAATCTTGTGTTTTAAAAAGTTAACGAAGATGAAAAAATTTACACAGAATCTGGAAAAATAAAAAAGACGTTTGTTAAATACTACTCTAATCTATATGAAGATAAGAAAGTCAAAAGAGAAGATATTTCAGAATTTCTGCAAGAATTAAAAACGGAAAGACTCTTGGAGGAGCATAGAGAAAATCTTAACCATCCAATCACAGTAGCAGAGATTATAGAAGCAATATGTCTAACAAAAAACAACAAAGCTCCCGGCTCAGATGGTCTCCCAGCATTGTATTATAAAGTTTTTTAAGGTGAATTAATGCTGCCATTTCAGGTGACTATGAATGCAGTCTTCAAGGGGAAGATACCGAAATCTTGGGGAGAAGCTTATATAACTCTTATACCAAAAGAAGATCGAGATCCACTTTTACTTAAGAACTATTGTCCAATTTCTTTACTGAATGTGGATTATAAAATATTCATGTCTATATTAGTGAATAGACTAAAACACATACTAAAAGATGTAATGGGGAAGAACAGGCTGGGTTCTTACCAAATAGACACCTCAAAGATAACATGAGATGCATCTTAGATGTGATTGAATACTTCGAACACCAACCAGGAAGAAAATTAGCACTCTTCTTTTTGGACATAGAGAAAGCTTTTGACAGCTTGAGCTGGGACTTTATGTTTGAAATTGTATCAAGATCTCAAGTGGGAGATAAATTCTTGAATAGCATAAAAACAATTTATAGAAATCAAGAGGCTCAAATAATTGTGAATGGGGAGAAAACTGAAAGAATTCAAATTTTAAGTGGAACAAGACAAGGCTGCCCTCTATCCCCAGTATTATTTATATTAGCTATTGAAATTTTGATTAAGTGCATAAAATCGGATGAATTGATAAAGGGCGTTAGAATAAGAGGACATGAATTTAGAATATGCGCTTTTGCAGATGATATTGTGGTAATATTAGAAGACCCAGTAAAAGGAATTGAGAATCTAAAGAAGATATTAGAAACATTTTAAAAACTTTCGGGGCTTAAAGTGCATGAAGATAAATCAAATATTTTGACAAAGAATATAAATGAAGAGGAGGATTGGAGACTGGAGAGGAAAATTGAGTGTCTATACAGGATTTACAACAAGTCCCAAAGTGAGATATCTGGAAGTATACTTAACCAGGAAAAGCTCTGATCTATTTAAAAATAACTATGAGAGAGTATGGAAAGAAGTTAGTAAAGACTTCTAAAGTACCGATGATATGTTGGGCTCAAAATTTGGGCCATCAAATTGACCTGGAGAATTGGGAGAAAACTTGGAAGAAAAGACTTAAGTACACAGCATGCCAGAATATAAAAGAAAATGTTTATAAAATGCACCTCCAATGGTATCTTCCTCCCGAAAGATTGGCAAAAATATACACAAACTGTAGCGATAAGTGTTGGAAGTGTGAGAACGAATGGGGCACTTTCTACCATATGTGGTGGACATGTCGAAAAGGTAAGAAATATTGGAAAGGAAATACACTTGCAGATTGAAAGAATTTTAGATTTTCATTTCCACATGTCACTACAGATGTATTTATTGGGTATGCCAGAAGATGAATTAGATAGGAATTATGGAGTAATCTTATTTTATATGACAGCTTCTGAAAGAATTAAGTATGCTAAGATTTGGAAAAAATCAGAAATACCAAACGTAGATGATTGGAAAATAAAATTGTTTGATATGGTATTAATGGACAAATTGTTGATGCTATTGAGAGGCATCCTCCTTCGTACATTTGTTAAGGAATGGGATCCAGTTATACAACACTTTAGAAACAAATGGGGTGATTTGTTGATAGCAAGCTTTCTTGACTGATGAAGGTGATATGGTTAAAATGGTAACAATTGGTTAAAATTATGGTTAAAGTATGGTTAAAATTTACACTGACTATCTTAATGTATATAATAGTAGAGTCCTGATAGGTTTAAAACTGTAAAAACAGATCCTCATTTATCATGTATGTATATGTTTTGTAAAGACAATCTAGTCAGAAGCAAAGTCCAGATGGGGAAGATAGAAATGAAGATCTAGAGTATATAAGAAGTTTTAGTTTGTATCCGTATCTGTTGTACCATCTATTTATTGTATCAGTCACAAAATGTTGTTTTATTGAAATACATTTTAAATTTTAAAAAAAGATCAATAATAATAATAATCAATGCAGAGAAATAGAAGATGACAGCAACAACAAAAAGGAAGAACGAGAGTTCTTTTTTTACAAGGTCTGAGGAATCAAAGGAAAAATTAAACTAAGAGTAAGGATGCCCTGTTACCAGTTGTATGGAATCATTCCAGTATAAGTATTATAATAGGAATGTGTTCATTTATTTATTTCTCCCTTCTCTCCAAATTTGAAGACCCCTGGTGAGCAACTTTAAATAAATATTTGAATATTTAAATTTAAATAATTAAATCATGAGTTAAATCTTAGGGACCTCTGGAAAAATTTATATTTGCATGAAGTCCCTAATTAAGAAAAACTTAAGAATCACTTATACAGATCATGAGAAACTGTGGATTGCTCTTAAAGAAATGTGTGTGTCCCAACATTTGATTGTCCTGATGTGTAACCTATATGCAGGACAAGAGGCTACTGTTAGGACAGAATACAGAAAAATGAAATGGTTTCCAATTGCCAAGGGGGTCTGGCAAGGCTGTTTAACTTGTATGCTGAACATATCATATGTAAAGCAGGATTAGACTTGGAAGAAGGAGACATGGCAATTGGAGGAAAGAACATCAACGATTTAAGATGTCCAGATGACTGAGGGAGAAAACTGATGAGCATGTATGAAAAGTAAAAACAAAATGTGAGACAAAGCTCCATGTGTTGATAGATGGTCTCTTTATTTGTTTTAAAAAGTTCAGTGCATGCAGCCTCTATCAAAGTTATCTTTCCCCATGGGCCACACTTTACACAGAAGCTGGAGTTGTATAATACACTCTCCAAAGAAATGGATCATTAAACAAAGATATGCAAATCTGATATGAAGATGACACTATAGTACTAGCAGAAAATAACAAGGACTTGGAACAATTACTGAAGAAAATCAAGGAAGAAAGCGGAAAGGCAGTTTTATAGTTGATCATCAAGAAAACAAAAATATCGACCACAAATGATTTACATAACCGTAAAGTAGACAATGAAGACTTTGAAATAGTTCAAGATTTTCTGTAGCTTGGCCCAGTAATTAATCAGGATGGAGACTACAGTCAAGAAATCAGAAGACTAGGACTTGGAAGGGTAGTTATGAAGGAACTAGACAAGAAGCAGAAGTATGAAGATATGTAATTGAATATTAAAGTTATGATTGTCCATGCCATTACCGGTATATTTCCAATTTCTATGTATAGTGAAAGCTGGACAGTGAAGAAAGCTGATGGGAAGAAAGTGAACTCCTTTGAAATGTGTTGCTGGAGAAGAGTTCTGTGGATACCCTGGGCAGATAAAAAGATAAATGGTCATAGAGGAAATTAAGTCTGAACTCTCCCTAGAAGCTAAGATGACTAAACTGAGGCTGTTATATTTAGGCCATATTATGAGAAGATATGATTCACTAGAAAATACAATAATGGTTGGCAAGGTAGAAGGCAGTAGGAAAAGAGGAAGGCTGCACTGCAGATATATATAATCAGTCAAGGAGGACATGTCTGTGACTCTTCAAGGTCTAAGGAGGGCAGTTGATAATAGGGTGACTTGGAAGTCTTTTATCTGTAGGATAACCATAGATTGAAGTGGACTTGATGGCAGTTAACAAAAACAACAATGAGAACAACAACAACAACAAAGTCAGTTTGCTTTTCTGTTCTGAAAGGGAACCTACCTTTCTCTGTTCCTACCTTTAGTGTTATGAGAGAAGGCGTAACATTGACTAAAATGTTTGGAGAGACCTTAAGTGTCTCCGTGCAGAATATAGAGGTATAGTATCCTCTAGTCATCTCTGTTCAGGTGAATCAAAATTTTTATTTCAGAAACTTAACTTCAGAGCAAACCACCATCTGCAGCCTGCTGTGTGGTCAATACACATGCTGCATGTAACCCTCACTTCAGTCTTTAATTTTTTGTAGGCTTCCTTCCATCTTCAAATTTTTTCGGTGCAGAGATCATAAAAATTAGCCCCTGAACAAGCTGAAGTTGCCCACCTTTCATTCTGGGGAAATTGTGACCCGGGTCTAAAAGATGAATAAAAGTGGACGAGCTTATTTTAAGTGACAGTTTGCTTACCTTGACTAGACTTTTCCTGTGAAGCGTAACTTGTGTTGTATATTCCACAACTGTTAATTCTCTTGAGGAAGTGTGAGGCCTGGCTAATGTTCCATATGAACTGACTGTATATTTAGAACATTCATGAAAATTTTAACCAATGGATCATAGGTTTCTCTGGGAAACAACATATAAAGGTTAATTTTGAAGCCATTGGCTTAATTGAACGAAAGATCTTACATCTAGGCTCATTTCTAGGAGGATGTACCTCGTAGGTAAGAGCTCATATAATAAGAATAAAGCCTTAGGCCTGTAGAAAACAAGAGGTACACTCTTGGTAAATATTTAATGTTTAATGTAAAGCAAGCAAAATTTTCACCCTGAAGTGCTCTTTATAGCTATAGTCTGAGCAATTGGAACTACTTTTCTCATAGTATAAGGTAGCCCGCTTAAACTTGTGTCGTATTTTGATGCTGGTCTTGACTCATTGGTGCAGCTGCAAATAATATTTTCTCTTCTGTAAAAGTTCTTGCGGTGAAACACCATAATTTGTAATGCAAGGGTTAATATGTTGGACTTGGGACTTCTGAGTTGTATACGTTATCAACTGTGCCTTTGGTTATGGTGTTAATCTTAATCTTCTTCATTTGCAAAAATAGTATCAAACTCTTAATTGTTAGATGCATGGAGAATTAAGGAAGTGGTTATTCAGTGATTGTTACTCTGGTGGTGTTCCATCCATCTTCTGCCCCTTTTCACACTTCACAGTGATGTGAACTCCATGTATCTCTCCTCCACGGAGCCTCCAGCTGCTGCAGAATGGGCTTGTCTCTTGCGCCCCCTGAGAGGAAGAGAACCTGAGGGTATTTGGAACTTGCTTTCTATTGTTCGGGAGATGTTTAAGAGACGGGACACCAATGCAGCCCCTCTTCTGGAGATCCTGACAGACCAGTGTTTGACGTATGAACAGGTACTCTTTTTTTTTTTAATTTAAGATACTTAGGCCATTTCTGCACTGCACTGTTATAGCACTATTCCACTTTCAACATCCTGTGGAATTCTGGGGTTTGTAGTTTACTGAGACGAAAGAGCTCTCTGGCTAAGAATTCTAAATGCCCCTCCCTAAACTTCAAACTCTAGGATTCCATAGGATGTTGAAAGTGGAATAACAGCACTATAACAGTGTAGGGCAGAATTGGCCTTAGGATCTGCCTAACTCAATATAATTAAGTTTATTTATCAAAATGATTGTTCTCCTCTCTTTGTGGTGGAGAACAGTAGAGGAGTATGATAGTTGTGGAAAAAGCTTGGGAGCTGGTATTAGATATATGGTATCAGATGTCTTTGTCTACGTGACAAGATTTAGAAGGTAGTGTGGTAGGTACATTAGATTAGAGAAGTATTAAGCAAGGTGAAATACATCATCTGTCAGTACATGTTCAGAATGGAAATTTGGACATCTGAAGTCTCTTCATCCTTTCTTTACAGATAACTGGCTGGTGGTACAGTGTAAGGACGTCTGCATCCCATAGCAGCGCAAGTGGGCACACTGGTCGTAGCAACGGCCAGTCAGAAGTAGCTGCTCACGCTTGTGCAAGTATGTGTGATGAGATGGTGGTTCTCTGGAGGCTTGCTGTCTTGGATCCAACCATCAGCCCTCATCGGTAGGCAGTAGGGTCAGTGCTGAGTAAATCTATGAAGTGTTCAATTTTGACAGAATTTCATTAGTTGTTGTATATCTGCCATTTTTAACTGTAAATATTTATAGCTTATATCTTTGTTTGATGTTATTGCTTGTTCAAAATGTGGATAAGGTAAAGCTGCCACCAGAATTCATTTGCTAGGATTACATTGTGTCCTGAGCTCTCTTGGCCTTCTATTATTTCCTGATTCTCTGTCTTTCAAAAACATAGATAATGTGGATGATATTTGTTTTATGTTTGACAATCAAGGAAAAGATTATATTAATACATAGGTCTGTATCTCTGTGATTCTGATTGAAAGAACAATCTTACTTAAAAGACTTCTGTGTACCAGACTAGCAGAGGACCAATAGGATATCATTTGCAACCTCCAGTATTCTATGTTAGGTGCCCAAGAGAGCACATGTTTTGCCAGCTTCTTTCATTAAAGGATCTCAAGTAGCAGTGCTATGAAAGACCAGCTTCTGAACTGAGGCTTTGGAGAATTGCTTCCAGGCATGTAACCAGGCCTAGCACATGGCAGCTTATCTTAAAGCTAGAATATGTTTTATGATTATCTGGGACTGTATGCTGGGAAACATAAATGAAATAAAGCATTACATAACTTTTTCTTGTCATCAAAGCTCAGCAATAAAGACCATGTCTTTATGAAAATAATATGAGATTAATAAAACCTTGAATGGAGAGCAAACAGTGAATAGCTTTCTTGCTTTTGTAGCTCATACATGGTTCTTTCACATATTTCTTCTTTTCCATGATGCCAAGGCGAAGGGACTTGTGCACACAACTAAGGCAGTGGCAGCTGAAGGTAATAGACAATGTCAAAAGAGGGCAGCATAAAAAATCTCTTGAAAAACTGTTCCATGGCTTCAGGCCAGCTGTGGAAGCTTGCTACTTCAACTGGGAGGAGGCTTATCCCATTCCAGGCATCACCTATAGCAGCGCAGACAAGAAGAACTCTTTTTGTTGGGTGAAGGCTGTCCAGCAGAGGAACTGTCGGCCACAGTGTGCTGACAGCTGTGATGTGGGGAGATCTCATGGGACAGATGCTGCAAGTACATGCTTGCAGCTAGGGGAGAGGTCACGCCTTGCCTCCCAGGAGCCAGCTGTGCGCCCCAAAGAACTCATTGGGAAGCGGAAAATTGTATCGGAAGGCCCACAGCGGGTTCTGAGGCGGCTTTCAGCAGAAGGTGATAAAACTACATACAAGACAGCAGTGAACAAGGCCAAACTTCCAATGGGAAAGAACTTGGCCAGCAAACACAGTGGGAAGCGTCGTATGAGCAGTGAGGACAGCTCTCTGGAGCCAGACTTGGCTGAATTGACTTTAGATGATAGCAGTTTGGCTCTTGGGGCAGAGGCTAGTAACACATTCAGTTTCCCAGATAGCCCCTTGAACAGATGCTACAGAGATACCTATGAAGATGATGGTGGAGTGTATTTCTCCGAGGCAACTGAGCCCACCCTTAGGAGCAGCCCTTCTACCAAAAAAACCCCCAAGGATCCAGTAGGAGAAGTGTGCAGTGGAGATGATGATATCCCTTGCCCAGATGAAAGTACTGGTGTGATGTGTTTGAAGCCAAAAGAAATTGAGGAGAATGGTGCAGCTGGAGGAGGAGAAGAGGAGGAAGATGACTACCAAGTATATTATCTGAATCCTCAGGAGGTGACTAAGGAAGAGGATGAGAAGGTTGAAGGAGGAACAGAGGAGGAACAAGACATATTTGCTGGAATAAAGCCCTTAGAGCAGGAAAATCGCATGGAGGTAAGGGGCATGTGTGTGAAATGGATGAGGAACCTGTGGCCCTCTGGATGACGGTGCAGTGAAGCTCCTGACTTCCCTAAGCCTTGGCCATGCTTGCAGAGGCTAACGAGATTTAGAATCCAGTAACATTTAGAAGGCCACGAGTTCTCCATTTGTGGTATAAATCATCTGCAAAAATCTTTTTATTTGTATTACCTATTTATGTTGCTGGGAAATATGTATGATTTCGAAGGACTGCTTATACCCGTGGAATAAGAACTCGAAAGGTAAAAGTAAATATTACTGTGTTCATATTTATCTTTCTTTATCTTGTGTCTCAGTATTTATTTATTTGTAACACTTTGTCTTGGAAAAAGAGAAAAAGAGAATGCGCTGTAGCTACATCTTGCCTAAAAATAAAGCTTTTTGAATCTTTGTGTAGATATCATAGGTGTTATTTCAGTATTTTTTACCAAAACTTGGTAAAATCGGCTAATGTTATAGAGAAGGTCCATGTTCAGTAGTGAAGCTCCTGGTTTGTTTGCAAAAGGTTGTAACTTCACCTCATTGGATCTTCATTTAAACATGAATCATAGGTAGCAGGGCTTAGAAAGATCTCTGCCTCATATTATGGAACAGCTGGCAGGCAGGCTAGAGTAGGCAGTACTGGGCTAAGTGGGCCATAAAAGATAGCGTTGCATGTTATTCTTGTATTGCAAGTTATCCTAGATTGCAGATGGGAAGCTGAGAACAAGAAGAATGGTGAACTGCCTAAAGCTGTTTAGTTAGGTTGTGGCTGAGGTAGAATTTAAAGCAGCAAGCCTGTAGTCCATGTTCTTAGCTGCTAAGCTGACAAGCCTTCTGCACATGTGCCAGTGCCTACACTGAAGGCTGTTGATGCTGTCTTTGGGCAGAGGTTTTCCTTTCTTTATTCTCCCAGGTGCCTCACTAAGAATGTAACTCAACAACACTGGAAGGAATAAAGTTGTCCATGCCTCAAATGCATGCTAAATAATCCTGCCCAGGCAATTTACTGACCACCCTCCACTTAAACTCACTATTGATCCTGTTAGTGGAAAGCAACCATCAGATCAGTTGTATTTGCAACCTTTCATTTACAGATCCTCTTTGCCTGTGCAGAAGCTCTTTATGCTCATGGTTACAGCAATGAAGCATGTTGCCTCACAGTTGAGCTTGCAAAAGACTTACTGGCCAATCCTCCTGATCTCAAGGTGGAGCAGCCCCCAACCAAGGTACAGATCTGCTTTGGAAGTAGTTTGAATAAAAAGGAAATTGTAGCTTACTAGCTAAGAAAAATATTCTCTGTGCTGTGCTTTGCTGGGAATAGGCAAGGGAATAGACAAGGATGATTTTACTTGGAATATATAGACATTCATGAATATATTCATAAATATTGACTGTCCTCTGTGCTCTGGTCACTTACTTGCTTTATCTAAAAAAAAATAATCCATTAAAATCTGGTTTCTGTGATCCTGCATTGATTTTATAAACATGCAGACATTGACACAGGTTGTCCAAATAATACTGTTAATAAGTCCCCTATTGACTTAGGAGATTTTGGCCTTTTCCGCAGGATGTTGTTGTCCTGCACTGGGGGTTGGAGAAGGACGGGACCCAGATGATGCTTATGCATGATGTCATCCTGGTCCAATTGTTCTCCTGTCCCCAGGCAGCACAGTCCCGCCACAAATCTTTAACGGGTTTTCCCCATCAGTGACCAGCGATCATGCAGCTCTTCTGCTGCCTGCCTGCACGCACTTAACCTGGTGTGTGGCGGTCCTTGAAAAGCAGTAGCTGCGCTTCCTGCCCCAGTGCAGCCTGAGACAGTACCTGGCTGCACTGCAGAAGGAAGGGGTGACGCCATCGCACTTCCTCCATTCACAGAGGCAGGTGGTGTAGAGGGGAGTGCTCCTGTCATGCTCCCCTCCTGGCAGAGAAAATGCTGGGACCCCCACCAGATGTCACCAGAACAAGGTAGTCTGCAGAAGGGACCTTTATCAGATTTGATGTTTCTAAGACTATTTCCATATCCGTGCTAGTTAAAAATTTGTTCATTATAAAGTATAATTCTTATGATCCTGTATTCTCTACCCGGTCACAAAACTGTTTGACTGTTTCCATCCACATGATGTACACTACCCAAAATTCAGAGTAATCATTCTCTTGATGCTTGACACAGTGGAAAGCTTGTTCTGTGCAAAAGAATCTTTGTTAGAAGACAAATCAGTGAAAAGAGAGCAAAAACAGGACAGGGAGAAGGCAGAAAAGCTGAATGAATTATTTGCATCCGTTTTCAGTACAGGTTGTGTTGGCTAGATACCCATGCTCAAACTACTTCTTATAGCAAAGTTTTAGGGTAAGTGATGAATTTATAAATGACCAGGTTAGCCCCTTAACTTAGTTGTGACATTATTGGTCTCCTGATTTTTTTAAAAAGTATAACTAGTTTTTTAAACCAGTTTTGAAAAGTATCATATATAATCGCCAGAGCCATGAGATTACAGACCAGTATAGTGTTTCACTTAATGGCTCTGATTCTGATCAGCACTTTCATTTTGTTGACGTATTGCAAGTGAAAAAAACAAAAACCAATAAAATGGTAGTGGAAAATACAGTGGCCCTTTTCAGTGCCCTGGAGTGTGGAGCTTATCTTGGGTCATAACATATTAGATTGGGTTGAATATATTTTGAAAACGAAAGCTGTTGTGTGCGATCCAACTAAATTCTGATTGTGCCCCATTGAAATTGTTGGGATTAATGCAGATTAGCGCTAAAGGTTCACATTGATTGCAGTGGAAATGTGGTATAACTAAATCTGAATCCTCTTAACTGCTTATCCTACAGGGAAAGAAAAACAAAGTATCTACTAGCAAGCAGACATGGATGGCAACAAACACTTTATCCAAAGCTGCTTTCCTATTAACTGTACTGAGTGAGCGTCAGGAATACCACAATCTAGCTTTCCAGATTGGCATGTTTGCTCTGGAGCTTCAGAGGCCACCAGCTTCTACCAAGGCTTTGGAGGTATGTGTGGTGTTAGTACAGCTTTGCCATCATTTTAGTATTTGTTACATTTTTAGGAACCTTCAGTTGATCTGCTTGCTTTAAAGTGAACTAGAAAATGAATATGTATCTTGAATGGAGCTAGCAAGGTCTTGGTGTTACAGATGTCATTCTAATTTGGGAGTCAGAGCTGCATCTTTTTTAAAACATAGCTACATGCTAGTGATGCAGCTGCAATGTAGTCGACTTTGTTGCAAGTCTTTCATTTTCAAATCTTACTTCTTTTAGACTCTGAAGGGACATTCTTTCTGTTGGCAGATCCTATGTAAATGCTATTAATTTGGGATGAATATGAGATGTCTGTAGCATAACAAAAAGGAACAGTGGATATGAAACTATGGAGAGGCTCAGAAATATAATGCAGTTGTCCCTGGGTAGCTTTTTCCCCCTAAGATTCATGCTTCATGTTATGTACAGGGTTGAGGTAAAGAGAGAGACACTGTACCTGGAGTCATCTGAGTAGTTGATTTCTTCCCCAGAAACACTGTGGTTCATGTTCCACCATCCTACTTAGATTTTGATATGACTGTATACAGAACAATGACAACTATACAGTTTTTTTCCCTGAGGTTGGGGAGTTTTCTGGCAATTCCCACAGGGTAAAAGAGGGAAGCTGTGCTGGGTGATATGAAGATATATCCCAGTGCTGTTGCCAGACTGTGAAGCTGGATCTCACTGTTAGATACCACCAGTTGGTTAATGTCCTGGGAGGAGATGTATGTCTCACTATCAATACTATTCTCAAGGACCGCTTTCTCATTGAAGATTTACGTAAGCAAAGCTTCACTCCTTGTAATGATTACTTCTCAATCATGCTGCCACCATAAAATATACTGTATTTGCTGGTGTGTAAGACTCACTTTTTTTCCTGAAAAATACTGTTTGAAAATGGGATGCGTCTTATACGTGTCTTACATGCCAGCAAACAGTATTTTCCAATGTGTAAATGGTGTGCGTCTTATGCTCCAGCAAACATGAGTATGTTCTTTTGTTCCATTGCTACTGATGCCTTACAGTAACTAGATTTAGTCATGGGACAAAATATCCCAGAAGTTCAAATAATTAACAAAAAGATGGTAAATTTGTTTAAATGATAAAATATATAACTATAAGAATTACTGTTCTTGTTGGCCTTCAGGTAATTTCTGACTTATGGTAACCTGAAGGCAAACCTATCATGGGCTTCTCTTGGCAAAATTTGTTGAGAGGGGGCTTGCCCTTGTCTTGCTGTCAAGCTGAGAGGATGTGACTTGTCCAAAGTTACCCAGTGTGTTTCCATGGCCAGTGCTCACATCCAACCAACATACCATGCGGGCTCTCTAACTATAAGAAATATGTTCTATGAAATACATAGTATACTATAATGCTTCAGTAGGCTTTTTTCTCTTTTTAAGATAACCATCATAAACAATACAGATATTGCTGTAGGTTTAAGAAGCTAACTATAATAATACTGTAATATCTGAGCAGTCTTTAGCTAAAGTAGTAGCACTGAAACAGATTTTGTTTGTATGTGTGTTATAGCCATAACACAGCCAGCAGCACAATAGTATGGTATTGTGAGTTCCTTCAATCTGGACATCGTACTCTCATTGATGGAACTTATTATATTGACTTTTTTGTCTGCTGCATCATACTGTTGACTCGTCTTTAGTTTGTGGATAAATAAGATCTCAGAGCTCTTTCATATGTGCATGGGTTAAGTAAGCAAAGATTTGCCCAGCCTTTGTTTGTGCAGTTCATTTTTCCTGTCAGGTAGCACTCAGCCCAGGACATTGCCCAGACATACCTCACTATTTATTTCTCTCTAGGATTGATCAGCCCACTTTGGTTTTTGTTTGTCAACCAGTTACAAATCTACATAATAGTATCACTGTCTGGTCCACAATTTACCAGTTTATTTGTAGAAATATAATGGGGGACCTTGTCAAAAACCTTACTGAAATCAAACTATGACAATATTTTTGGTTGTTCAAGTCCAGGGATGAGTTTAAAAGTGAAATTCAAAGGGGAATGTTCTTAGCAGTGAAAGTGTGTGGGGAAGGACTTTAAAATTTGGAAAGTGATTATGCTTGTTGTCCAAGTTGTAGCAGTCAGTTTCAAGCTGAAATTCTAAACGGAGCTCCCCAGAAACAAAAAAAATAGGGCACTAAGATTAAGAATCCTGAGGTTTTGAAAAGGCAGAACCAGAATCCAACCTCTAGGGATCCCTTGGTTGTGTCATACATGAGCTCCAGCACTGTTGGGTAACCTTCTGCTAGTACCCTAAAAAGACTCACCCCAGTTAATTCTCTGACTGCTTTTCAGGACTTTGCTAACTATCTTCTCTCTGATAAAGTTTCTCTGTAGTAGATATAAACAAGGTATCTATATGGTGAATCTCTATAGATTCATTTTCTTCCCTGCTGTGTATCAAATAGGTAAAGCTGGCATACCAAGAGTCTGAAATTGTGGCCTTGTTGAAGAAAATTCCACTTGGCTCCAATGAAATGAATACAATCCGGGGAAGGGCTGAAGAGCTGAGGGAAGGAACACTCTGTGATTACCGCCCTGTCTTGCCTCTCATGCTGGCCAGCTTCATATTTGATGTTTTATGTACCCCAGGTAAAATCTTTACATTTTTTCCTGAAGAAGAGTACTTCAAGTCAAATGCTGAGGGAGAGCAGAGTAAAAATTACTGTCTGTCTCCCTAAATCTCAGTGGGCAATTTCCACTGAAAATTCAGGATTGGCCAGCAGATTTTACTGCCACCCATGCTCCAGTTATAATAACAGAAGTTTCTGGGTACTTGTATGTCTGAGAGCTTTACAATCTCAATAAGGCTGAAACCTGCACAGTATGATTTGAGTACTGGCTGACTGTTTACAAAGCACAACCTCAGTCACCAGAGAAATGTGGAGGCCCTCAGCCTTTCTCACAGTCATAGAGGCTGGAAGGTTAAGCTAGTATCTTAGTGGAGGCTCTTATTGGGCTGGGAGCTTCTCTGACCTGAGTCCTGATGTGCTAGGGTAGCCTTTAATTAAGTAGTGTAAATATTTCTATCTTGTCTTCTATTGTGAGATCTTAGGATGACACTCAGTTCAAAAAGCCTTTTGTAGTCTGGCACCTTTCAGATATTTTGGATTCCATCTCCCACTGCTGCTGACCTTTTGTCATATTTTCTGGGTTTGATGGAGAAGTCCAAAATATTTGGAGGGTGGTAGCTTGGGAAAGTTTGCTTTAGACAGGGAAGGGAGGGTCTAAAGTGTGAGCTGCATGTAGCCCCTACACACCATAGGCTCTCAATGCCCTCCTTTTTACTTAGAAATGTTCCTCACACCCTGTAGGGCTCTTGGTGGAATTTTGCCATATTTCCCTTCCCTGCCTTGGTTTAGGCTGGACCGGGCTTTTTTTCAAAATCAGGAGTGACTTTGTAAAGCACAAAGATTCCATTTGTTTGTGTGTGTGTGGAGTTTGTGTGCGGAGTGTGCATATGTATTTGTGTGTGTTTGTGTAATCCTCTGAGTTAAAGCAGGAGATGTGTGCAGCATGCAAACCCCTGGAAGCTGCCAATTCCTGCTGGGGATTAAGATCAGGAGCTGTGCTTCTTAAAATAGGTGACTTCCTACTGAATTTTTGCCAGCATTCTGTACAGATAACCTACCAGATCTGATCTATACAGGTAAACTACCAGATCTGAAAATTTTAAGGGAGGCTTTTCAAGACCTGTAGACTCTTCCTTATTTTGACTTGAATCCTGTTTCTGTTGTGGAGTACCAGCTGTGTCATGTTATCTTGCCAAATTCATTTATCCTACTTTAAAGAAAGATCATGTCAGGTATCTAAACTTTTCCATGACTTTGTAAGATTACTTAGTAATGTTGGTTTAATGTCAACAAATCCATTCTAGAGAGTGGAATTGAACAAAAAGCCCGAGATAACAGCTCTTGATAGAGGTCAATTCAGTTAGAAATAAAAGTTTAGAATTTCATTTTTATTTCCAATCCAAATAATCCTTACCTTCCTGTAGAGATTACTGATCTGTTATGTTCCCTCTTCCCAGTGGTTTCTCCTACAGGATCCAGACCCCCAAGCCGTAACTGGAATAATGAAATGCCTGGTGATGAGGAGCTTGGTTTTGAAGCAGCTGTGGCTGCACTTGGTAAGTGCTTTGCTTCTTTACTTGCCCAGCCACTCCTCTCCCTGACAAAGGGACATGTACTTCATCACCCTGTGAAGCCATCTGGATGTAGACAGAGTTGAATTTCCTTCTCTTAACATAAGTTGAATGATAGAAATCCTAGCACTCTGTGGCACTCTTTTTTGTGTGAAGTATATGGGGAAGTCCCAACTGAATTCATTTTTATTGCCTTAGTGTAGTATTTAATACTTCAGAATTTTTTAAAAATAGAAAGGATAAAGTATTTGAATTCTGCCTTTTCCCTTCCAGGCATGAAGACAACAGTGAGTGAAGCTGAGCACCCTCTTTTGTGTGAAGGTACCCGGAGGGAGAAGGGAGATCTGGCTCTAGCCCTGATGATCACATACAAGGATGACCAGTCGAAGCTAAAAAAAGTATGTCGCATACATACTCTACATATATGCATAGCTCTGAGGTCATCAGAGCTGGGCCATATGTAGTGGTGGCTAAGCTCCTTGACTCATTTGATAATTTGATAATTAGCTTTTCAGTGTATTTTTGGAGGACTCTCAAGTTCTGTTACTTTCTCCAAGACCTCTTCAAGAGTCTGTAACATGGGTGCATCTGGGGAACTCCACAAGAGTCCCACTTCATTTTTTCAGCCTAAATTAGTAGAGAAGGGTGGGAATACCAAAAAGCCTTGCAGCATAAATGGAGGCTTCCTTTTTTTAATTTTCTTTTCTTAAAACACGTTGAATACATAAAAGAACACATAAGGAAATACAAATGCACTATGAGTACCTAAAGACAAACACTCCTAGCAAACTCAACTACTTGTTCTAAAAAAGACAAGAACAAAACTAAACAAACCTTTTAAAAGGAGGCTAATAGATAATAGACATCCAGTTTGCTCCATCAGAAATTTTTGTTCTTCTTTTGTCATATTTTTAGTTAACATGACTTGTCTTTGTTAACCTTGATCCAGTCAAGTTCCCATAATTATTTAATATTTTAAGTCAAGATTCAGCACACTCTAAAGGATCCTGCAAGAACAGTAAGTCAAGTCCTGCTGTTTTAAGAACTGTTCCTAAATTGATAGCAGTACATATGAAAAATGGAGTTTCCAGTGCCTTTGAGTTAGAGGTGGCATGAGGAGATCTCTTGGTCACTAGGATGTGTGCAGGTGTGCAGGTCCAAGTGTAAAATATGAGTGTTTTCTGATGCTGTAAGGTTTCCCTTCTGAGGAATCTTCCATTCTTCTTCAGAACTATACCCTTTGGGAAAGTAAGAAGGGCTAACAGCAAGGGAATCCAAGCTGGCAAAGGGAAGTGGTGGTGCTGAGAACAGCCCCTTATGAATTGGGTCTTGTGGGCTCCTTTCATATTGTGCTTGGTGATAGATGAATTTCTCTGAAACATCAGTATTGACTTCTGCTCCAACTAAGTTGGCTCTTACGTGAGAGATTTCATCTGCAAAATGATCATTAAAAGCATCACAGCAAGCTGCTGAAGGCTCTAAGATTCAGAGGGGAGGGTGCCTGGGTTAGACCTCTCACCACCCTGAGTAGCTCAGCTGGATGTGAATTCTCAGATGCAATATGCGCACAGAAAAAAGTTTTCTTTGCTGAACATATTGCCACCCTATAGGAACAAAGATGTTCTCTGTATCATGTCTTGTCACATAGAAGTTGAAGGTTTGTGCCATCTGCGTTCTAGTCGTCATCCTTCCTGTTTGAGCTTCCTAAGTGTCTCTGTATATCAGGGAACCTGTTTACTAACAGCTCAGAGACAATGTTTGGAGGCAATCATGTCAATAGTTAGATTTTGATTCCATTTATTAACCAGAGCTTCAACAGGATTGTCGGTGTCACCAGCATTAAAGCCCTTTAAGGCCTCCTGGAATCCATTAGTGTTCCTAACTTTGAATCCTGTATCCATTAGCCTTCAAGGGTAGACCATTTTAATAGCTCCTCCACCTCTATAGGGGTAGGGTGTAGATGTCATTCTAGCCCTGACCATGACAACTCAGAGTTATTAGTCACTTCCACCCAAAGACCCATATATTCCTAATTGAAAACCACATCAAAGGCGTGACCTGCTGAATGCATAGCTCCTGAAACCAATTGGGATAGGCCCATGTTTGTCCTGGATATCATAAGCTCCCTAGCTGCACCTGACAAACTGGTCTCCAACAGTATGTTGAAGTCAGAAGTAAAAGTCGGAGAGACTCCAGCAACAGGTCCAAGACCAGTTCTGTGAGCTCGGCCAGGGAGTCTGTTAGGCAGTTGGGTGGTTGGTACACTAACAGAATTCCCAGTCTACCTCTGGTTTTCAGACTCGGGTAGACACACTCAATGTGGCTTAGGTCCTTAATAGGTATTGTGGTCAGATTAAGATGGTCTTTACAGACTGTGGCTACCGTCCCCCACCCATGTGCCTTCACCTGCTCACTACTACAGTACCCAGCTGGGAGAGCCTGAGCCTGTGTTGAGCCACTGTCATCCCCCAGCTCAGTTTCTGTGAAGCATGCCAGGTTAAATGTTGCTGCTATCAAAGTTCTTTCCAATGTTTTAAGTTGGGTAGGCTGAAATAAGTGCTGATAAACTACCTTTTTAAAAAAATTGTAAGAGTGGACTATAAAATCTATTCAGAATGTTTTCAGTTTTCAGATTTTTGCTTCTCCCTACTTGTGTACAGTACAACAAATAAGTAAAATGAAATGTCACAAATGAAGGAGCACAGTACATTCCAGCTGCAATCAAATTATTTACAGCTAAAGCTCAGCCTCAACTGTTATATGGGGCTCAGCTGGGGTTATATAATAATACGACCTCTCTAGAAGGAGTTCAAACAAAGTTTTTGAGAAGCATATTTCAGATTGCCCATTGTGTTCCAAATGCAGTACTCTGAAGGGAGGCAGGAGTTAGCAAACTGGAATCAAGCATTTGGTTGAACATCTTTACCTATTGGTTAAAGCTACATGATGATCCTGGTGGACTGACCCAGTTAATATTGGCTGATAATTGGCTGGGAAACAGCTGTACTTCAGAAACTGAGCCTTTGTGGACGTTCAAGTGATACTATTCTGAGGTTAGGATTAGTTCAAGTGAAATCTAATGTAAGACAAAGGATCTTAGATATAGAAGGTCAAACTGAAATTGCTGCCTTTACTAACTACACATTTGCCAACAGGCAAATGTTGATTTCTGCACAGGCCACATACTTACACTATGTTACTGTATCCAAATTTAGGAGAGCTTTATCATTGGCTAGATTCAGTGTTCTCCACACAGCGGTACTGGAAGGGAAATATGGGAAAATTCCCTGTGAGATCCGATTTTGCCCTTGCAACACTGGTGCTGTAGAAACTATAGCTCATGTACTCTTGTATTGACAGTTTTACAGGGATATTCACCAACAGCTGATTACTCCTCTGCTAACCCAATTCCAAGGACGTTCTGATGTTTTCTATTTACATTATCTGTTGGATAACCAGGAACTAACTGTCATACTTAAATAGCCAATTTTTTTCATATTATGTGCAAGATACGCCCTCAAATGGTTAATAGTAGTTGATGTGAGTTATCAAAAATTATTTGTGTTATCTGTTTTGTTACAAGTTTTTATGACTGTATTTATTATTTTATTGGTCAATGACTGAAATAAAGTTTCCATCTGTCCGTCTCGTTGCCTTCTGATTGAATATCTTTTGATTATAACATATTTAATTTTCTCATCTAAGAACTCCCTTGTTCAATTGCTAATTTCCATATTCTCCTGTTGTGTTTTAAAGATCTTGGATAAACTGTTAGACAGGGAAAGTCAGACACACAAACCTCAGACTATAAGTTCATTCTACTCATCCAGCAAGCCTACAGTACCTAATCAGAAGTCTCCTTCCAAGCACGCTACCCAGTCAGCTGCACCTATTCAGCATCTCCCAGGAGCATCAGTCACACAACAAACAGGAGTACCTACTACTGTCCAGAGTAGTCCTTCAGAACCCTTTTTGGAGAAGAGTACACAAGGTATGAACAGTTGTTTCATAGGATCACAGTTGCTTTTATGCTATCAAAAGAAAGGGAACATAAAACAATAATTGTTTTCTGGGTTTTTTCCTACATTTGTCTGGATATTTGTTCCAGTCTGTCAGGTTGTCTAAAACACTATTATGATTTCTTTTCTTTGCAAACCTAAGCATATGGGTGTCTATGTTTCTACATGGAATTATAAATAGGATTTGCATTTACTTTATTTTCATGGAACCATTTTCTGATTGCACAGTGCGTTCACTGTTTCCAGTTTTTCTGGGCATAAGAGAGCTGTCAATGATTATCCATCCCTGCCTTCTGTCTGCTGATATTTCTTCTGTCAAGAAGCTAGGTCTGAGCAGAAACCTGTTTATAAAGTGCTCCTCCCATTATTGCTGCTCTTTGTGTTTCTCCAGAGAATCCACAGAGATCCCTTTGTGAGCCATCTGTAGAATCCAGTGTTTTAAAACAAGAAGGGAAAGTTCCCAGCCGACTAGCTCTTGGAAACAGAGGTGGATACAATGGAAGATGCTGGGGTTCACCAGTCAGACAAAAAAAGAAACACACAGGTAAAAAGGGGTTGAGACTCTCTCTGCTGTGGCACCCCGGGCATGAGAAATACTCACCTCTTGGAAGCCCAGCATCTAGTTGAAATGTCCTTTTTATTAAAGCCTTTGAGCCAGATTGATTTTACTGGTTTTAAATGGTCTGGTTTTTTTAACTGATAAATGATTTAATATATTTTTATCTTTTAAAATAATTACTATTCTTTATTGTTTCAAAGTGATTCTATTGTAAGCTACCCTGACATCCTGATATTTAGAGCGGGAAATAAATAAATAAACTAACTCACTCACTCACTCATTCTAATGCTTGCCACATTTGGAGGCATTTTCATGCACATTACAGTTTTATTGTTCATTTTGTAATGAACTGAATTACTATAGCAAACTTAAATGTATTCATACAATTCATGTCTGAATCCATTGTTGCCTCTAGCATTTCTTACTAGTGCACAAGTCCTCCCTGTTGAATCACTAACTTAAGAGCAGGATTCTTTGAATTTCAAAGTAGGCAGAAGTTTCCCATTAGTTAGACCACAGGATGGGGACAATAGTCCTTTCTTTCTCCCTTAACAGCTATTAATGGTACTAAGCATACCTGTAGCGTAGAGGTGAGCAAAACATGGTCTGCAAGCTGTTTGTGGTCTCTCCTTGACTATATTGGCAAGCCCTGGAACCTCTATTGCTGCTGAATTTGAGAGCTTGCCAGGTAAATTAACCACATTTTTAAAGCTAAAGATGTATAGGGAATATGTTTAAGAGGAAAATTGCTCTTCTGGAGGGCTCCAAGAAGTGAGATTCTTTTTAAAAATAAGGGCCATTATTCCCACACACACTCTTTCAGATTTTTTTTTTAAAAACGTAGTTTCCAAAAGGTGAGAATTATTGCAGGAGATTATTAATTTCAGAGCTTGGTCTCCTGTTTTCCTTCACCATTCAGTTTTCAGTGGTTTGCTGGGAAATAGTGTGTCTTAGCTACCTTTCTGCGGCTTAAAAAGGTTGTGAAATTTGGAGTCACTTACCATGAATTTGTTATAGATTTTGTAGGTGGGATACGGTTCCAATTCAGATTCAAAACAATTGGGAGGTTTTAGTTTGTTTTGTTTTTATAAATTGGGAAGTTGGACTTACCGTGAAGTTTCATTCTGGGATGGTGGGAGAAGGAATCCACACCCACCCTGAGAAGTTGAAAAAAAAAAGAAATTATTAAGAAGGAAAATGAAGAGAGAGTATGGACAGTGGTTGTACATAGAGTTGATCTGCAGTGATTTTTAACCGCGAGAGATGAGAGTTGATGGAGTTTACAGTTTGGCTTGGCTAGAGAAGGAAACTGACAGAGGGAGAGTGGAGTCCTAACGGAATTAATAGATTTGGAATGTGGGCTCCTGCCAGTTCCAGTTGCCACGCAGGGAACAACCCAATCGTTGTGGATTGCGCCTCCTGCCATCCCAAGAATATACCTACTAGGTAACTTATGGTTAATTCATATATGTTCATAAATAACATTTGGGGACAAAAATTGCAAAAGAAAACAGTAAGTTAACAACAAGATGAGAATATGCAAAACCACTAATGGTATTTAAGATATTTTTAAGTCCTTCTGAGAATAGGCTTGATTTTGCTTGGCATCTGAAAGTTGGCAAGTGAATATGTCGAGGAAGAGTTGCCAAGCTTGGATGCCACTATGGAAAGTCCATTCCTTACCCCATCAGGTTATCTTAGTTGTTGAAGGAAACAAATTAGTTCTTAGATGTCCCAACTTGTTTATACTTTAAAGATTTAGGCCTGTTTCATTGAAAGCAGCACTCCCTCAATCATAGATTCTTTTGTACTCAGTGTGATTCATGATTTTGAAAGTGTTTCATGTCCTTCCTTCCTATAATTCCTATAACACTCCTGCAGGTTGGGTAAGCATTATACCCTTTAAAGCCATGTGGTGAATTTTTGGCTGAGAAGATTTGATTTGGGCTCTCTGGAATCTCTCAGTCATGTTCCATCCCCTCTTAGCTTTTTCTGGTTAACTTAGTGTAATATGTTTTTTCCCATTTGTGGAAAAATGAAATTGTGCATGTTTCGCATAGTAAAATAGTGATTATGTATATAATAAGCTTGCTTACCTGTTACGTTTGTTGACTGTGGTATTGCAGGAATGGCCAGTATTGACAGCAGTGCACCAGAAACCACCTCAGACAGTTCTCCAACCCTCAGCAGGCGTCCCCTGCGTGGAGGGTGGGCAGCCACCTCCTGGGGCAGAGGTCAGGATAGCGACAGTATTAGCAGCTCTTCCAGTGATTCATTAGGTTCCTCTTCTTCCAGTGGAAGCAGGAGAGCCAGTGGAGGAGCACGTGCAAAGACTGTGGAGGTTGGCAGGTAAGAATTGTTGTCCCTTTTCCAAAGTTGTGCTTCTTTTCAAAATCTGGACTACACTGTAGAGGTGTCAAAAGGAGATGGAGTTTAGAAGTCTCTGTGAGAAAGCTGGTGAAGTCAAAATTGTCTGCCTCATCTTAGATGAATTTGTCTGCCGTTTCCATTACGATATCAAGTCTAATGAAGGAAGGTGTCTTGACTGAGTCCCAAGGCCTTGTGAAAATAGTAAGAGTAAAATATTTCCAGTGGTTGTCCCTCCAGAGGATGAGAAACATCCAGAAATGTTTAATTTTATTTTTGTAGTTTTAATTTTAATTAATTCTATTTTTAAAGGAAGAACAATTTTGGGGAAAAGGTGAAATATATGGAATACTTCTTTTCATATCGGCCCTAAACATAGTCTACTGTTCTAGTAACAAATATGTTTTTTTTAAAAAACTTTGCATGTAAAATTGTACTGTTCAGCATACTTACAGAATTTTGAAATATAAAAAGCCTTAGCTAATTGTGAATATATCCTACACTAAAGAGAGAGCTGCATACTTCTGTGCAGTGTGACCACAATCCCAACATGGCAAGATTTGTATACTAAGCTGAACCCTAAGTCATCTCTGAACTTGCTGAACAGCCTCAAAAGCCTAATCCTAATGTCTAATCCGTGGATGGGGGTGGGGCACAGACAGGTTTGCAGAAGGCTCTGGCTACATCCCCATAGCCAGACACAAAATGATTATACTCTGAAGGAGCCCAGCTGATATTAGCACTTATATCGTCGTTTTGTGTTGTTAGACATTTCTGCAACTTTTCTTGCTACCCACAAAACATGGAATGGCAGTGTAGGGGTCTTCAGAGTCTGTTCACTAAGTCTGTGAGGGGTACTTTGGTGGGAGGAAGGGAAAATTAACTCAAATTAAGGACATACACACATGAGAGAAACTTATGCAAATGTATGTCCCTAACAGGATGCAAGCTTATGCTCTCTAACCACAGATATCTTAGTTTTGGCCATCTAAGAAGTAGGAAAAAAATGAAAATAGAAGTCACAAGCTTTGTAATAAGTCAATCTCATTAAGTCAGTTTCATAAATAATCTCATATAGTCAGTCTAAAGGCTGATGGATATAAATTTTAACTCAATAATTAAAACATGTAATTCTTCAGTAGTGTATTATACTGTTTATACGGCATATTCATTGCTCACAGAATTAATCACATTTAAACAGTAAGTATCCTTGAAAATGCTAGTATCAAATCTGTAGTCAAAAACAGTTTTTGAAAGATTATTTTCTGAATCTTTGCCTTCATTTTTTTATGTTGCGTATTTGCTGGCATATAAGACACATCAGCATACAAGGTGCACTTCTTTTACATGCTGGCAAATACTATTTGCAGATGTATAAGATCCACCCCACTTTCAGACAGTATTTTTCAGGAAAAAAAGTGGGCCTAATACTCCAGCAAATACGGTATATGTCTCCAGTATGTACAGAAGTTTTTTTCCTAATCCTGTAGACATACCATCCTAATACTATATAGTTCCTAACATTTTGCATGAGTAAAATCTTCGTTCTAAATATTTTGTTCACCAAAAGAGGAGCTATTTCATTAGAATTTTTTTCCCCAAATTCTCCAAAATTTCATTTTTTCAACTGGAAAAATTTAAATTTCTCTTTGAAAAAGAAAAAAAGGATTTTCCCCTCATTTCTGGGCCTTCTGTAACTCACCCTTGATGGAATTTCATTTTTAGAGTGTCTGCAAAGTTGGAGTTCTAGTATCTTCTATACAGAGCACAAGACTATCTCATCTGGTTTTAATTTCAGTGTAGATGTGGATTAAATTCATTTCTAAAACTGTATTTTATTTTTTTCTAGGTATAAGGGTAGGCGACCAGAGAGCCATGCACCGCATGTCCCAAATCAGCCTTCAGAGGCAGCTGCGCACTTTTATTTTGAGCTGGCCAAGACAGTCCTCATTAAGGCAGGCGGAAACAGCAGTACTTCCATTTTCACCCACCCATCCTCCAGTGGTGGCCACCAAGGGCCCCATCGCAACCTGCATCTCTGCGCCTTTGAGATTGGACTCTATGCACTGGGGTTGCACAACTTTGTCTCTCCCAACTGGCTCTCTCGGACCTACTCTTCCCATGTCTCATGGATCACAGGTAGCAATACAGTGTGCTCAGAGTGCTCGAAACCCTTTAGTAACACAAAATGTCCATAACTAAAACCTATTCCAGGTAGTGGTCTTATTCGCCATACGTACTCATGGGTAAAATTAACAGTATGATATCTATAACATAATGAAGATTACCATTTGGGAAGCCTTATCCATAGAAGCACAGAGCCAGAAGAAATCAACTGGCTATTGCCTAACTCAATTGCATATTGAGTCCTCTGCAAGCTCACACAGTAGAGGCTACAGTTTGGAATGAGCAAGCACAAACAAAGAGTGTCCCATTAGACCTGCTGCTGTTTCAGTTGTAGAAATGGAAATGGATGAAAAGAGGAACTGCAGCAGAGAGACTTGCCCCAGGTCTTTTACTATTATTGAAGGAATTTGAATAAAGACAGCAATCCCAATGCTCCTTCTGTTCTTTTGAGCAAGTTGGTGCTCCAGACTTTCTGCTTTAGAGCAATATAATATTCATAGATTGTTTATTTATACATTAACCTTTTGTAAAATAGGTTAGCTGCAGGGGGAGGGGGAACAAGTTGACTCTTGACAAGTTTCATGGATGAATGAGAGTTTAATCCTGGCTTTCCAGTATCTAAAATAAATACCTTTCTTTTTAAGTTTCACTTCACGTTGGCTATTTTTTGTGAGTGGAATTCTTTCCTTACTGTTTTGTATATGCTCATTCCCCCTCCTATTGAACTTTTATGCACAGTTTGTCTTTGATTTCCCATACAGCATTTAGAAGTCATCTTACTACATAAAAGTGTGGCCCATGGTGTGTCTAAGTGTAAGATAGTTTGTCATTACTTTACCTTTAAGCATTCAAGAGAAATCAGTGTAATGCTTATGATATGAATAATGACATTAAGAGTACTTGTCATTGAGCAGATAGATATTTGACTGTCTGTCTGGTAGGTTTTTGAATTCAGGTCCCAACATATCTGGACAAATTGCATTCGGGATTTCTAATCTGTAAATGCAAATGTTCTTCTTTGTGATCTCTGTGCCTCACACAATGGGTTCTTCGCGCATATGCAGTTACATTTCGGAAAGTTCCAGAGCTGAGTAGCTTGGCAGGAACCCTTCCTCCATTTGGTACTGAGCATGCTCAGTCCCACCAAGTTAATGGTCTCTCCTCAGTTTCTTTTTGTCCGCCAACCAGTTCACAGCTCCAGAAGGCTTCCTCTGCTGAGTAGCATTCTCTTGTCTTCGTTTGGTTTTTTCTTCTTCTTTCCTTACGGAAACTGTAAGAACCTCTTCTTCTTATGTCTTCTTCACTGTTCAAACTTTGCATAACTTGCGGTCTCAAGATTTCACTCTCCAACGCTCATTCGGAGTGTTTGTTCTGCCTAGGAGAGGCCCACAATGTTCGAGCCTGTCCCATTTGCAAAGAGTTCACTTCGCAAACTCTGAAGAACAGGGCCTCCCACTTGAAATCCTATTGCTGGGAGCAAGCTTCTCACCTAAAGGATCAAGCAGCCTCCAAAACGGCTCTCTTTACTGCTTCAATTTCATCTCATCCATCTTGAGGCCTGTTGGTATCAAAATCTTCCTCCATACTGAAGACCTTGGTACCGACCTCGGCCTCTACACCAATGCCCTCGGTATCAATATTGGCCTCTTCCTAGGCTCTGCCGCCCATCGCCTCACTCCCGAGGATTCCAAAGCTTTCCAAGGTGCCAGTGCTACCTCAGCCTTCCAGCTGTGGTGACACCGCATCTTCTACCTCTCAAGCAACTTTGGCCCAACAGCCTTGGACCGTTCCCACTCTGGCTGAGCAGAAGCGGCTTTCTTCATGTCATTCCTCGGTGACCCCAAAGAAAAAGGAAAAGAAGGAGAAACACCGTTCTCCCTCACCCACTGTCCATCTGCTGACCATTTGAGCTGTCTCTCTTGGTTCCTTACCCACTCTGCCACCAATGCAAAACGAGCCTATATCGACCACTCTTGAGGACAGACAGGCTCCCATCCTCTCTCCAGCACTGGAGGCTCTCCAACACCCAGTCCTGCCCTCACTGGTACCGACCGGCCCTACTTTGGAGCAGGAGTGCCAGCCTTCTCCAGCAACCTCTCCTTCGCCACAGGATCCTTTGTCACAGGATCCGGCTATTCACAGGCCTATACATGATCTGTCTACTCCCGCCATGGCCTCTCATCTGCCTGCCATGGACTGTCCACAGATTCTGGATGCTCCTCGGGCTATCTCTCTCGTCCCACCTATTGGGACCATGGTAGATCCCCTCATCATCAGGTTTGTGGGCAACTCGGTCCCTATGATTTTCCCCCGGCCAAGGAAGATTTGCCGTTTTCCTCAACCTCTTACATTGCTCGCTATGGTCACAAGCATTTGTAGAAGGAAGAACCCAGCTCCTACTACTCTTACTCGCTGGCATACCACAGTTGCTACCATCCTGACGTCCATCATTGGTCTCTCTATAGATCTTGCTATTCTTGGTCACCGTCACACTCTCTGTCTTGACTGGAGCAGATAATTAAGCAGTCAGTTTCTAATCATTTAGAAAGCAACGCGGTAATCACGAGAAGTCAAAATGGATTTCTCAAAAATAAGTCATGCCGGACTAATCTTATCTCTTTTTATGATAGACTTACTAGCTTGATAGATGAAGGGAATGCTGTGGATGTAGCATACCTCGATTTCAATAAGGCCTTCGACAAAGTTCCCCATGACATTCTTGCAAAGAAGCTAGTAAAATGTGGGCTGGACAGGGCTACTGTTGGATTTGTAATTGGTTGACCGACCGAACCCAAAGGGTGATCATGAATGGCTGCTTTTCATCCTGGAGAGAAGTGACTAGTGGGGTGCCACAGGGTTCTGTTCTGGGCCCAGTGCTGTTCAACATTTTTATCAATGACTTGGATGAAGGAATAGAGGGCATGCTCATCAAATTTGCAGATGATACCAAATTGGGAGGGGTTGCTAATACGCCAGAGGACAGGATCAAAATTCAAAATGACCTGGATAGATTGGAGAGCTGGGCCAGGGCGAACAAAATGAAATTCAACAGAGAGAAGTGTAAGGTCCTACACTTAGGTAGAAAAAATGGAATACAGAAATATAGGGTGGGGGACACGTGGCTGGATATCAGTACGTGTGAAAGGGATCTAGGAGTCTTCATAGACCACAAGCTGAACATGAGTCAGCAGTGTGATGCGGCAGCCAAGAAAGCCAATGCAATTCTCGGCTGCATCCATAGGAGTATGGTGTCTAGATCGAGGGAGGTACTGGTACCACTCTACTCTGCTTTGGTTAGACCCCATCTTGAATACTGTGTCCAGTTCCGGGCACCCCAATTCAAGAAGGATATTGACAAGCTGGAGCGAGTCCAGAGGAGAGCGACCAAAATGGTGAGAGGCCTGGAAGCCATGCCCTATGAGGATAGACTTAGAGAGCTGGGTATGTTTAGTCTGCAGAAGAGAAGGTTAAGAGGGGACATGACAGCCATGTTTAAATATTTGAAGGGATGCCACGTAGAGGAAGGAGAGAGCTTGTTTTCTGCTGCTCCAGAGACCAGGACAAGGAGCAGTGGATTCAAGCTGCAGGAAAGGAGGTTCCACCTGAACCTCAGGAGGAACTTCCTGACAGTCAGGGCTGTCCGGCAGTGGAATCTGCTGCCTCGGAGTGTAGTGGAGTCTCCTTCCTTGGAGGTTTTTAAGCAGAGGCTTGATGGCCATCTGTCGGGATTGCTTTGAGGGTGTTCCTGCATGGCAGGGGGTTGGACTGGATGGCCTGTGTGGTCTCTTCCAACTCTAGATTTCTATGATTCTATGACTGCTCATCTCGGTACCATTGCTCCTGGTCTCGTTACTACCGCCGTTCTCCACCACCTTGCTCTCACCTCAGCTCCCAGGATCACACCTCTCAGTACCACACCATCTCTCTGCCACTGCCTGGGACAGCTACAATTTCTAGGCCTCCACCAGCGGAATGCTCAGCCTCTGCCCATCTGCCTGCTTCAATTGCGTCACTCCCAACACAGTCACTTGTCGCTCTGATCCCGACCGTCTTCCCAATTTCATCAGCCTCAGTCTCAATACCAGTCTCGGTACCAACTTCGGTTCCAGCTCTCTCTGTACTGATATTGGTCCTGACTCTGATGGCTTTGCCTTCGGCCCCTCCAGAGCCTCGCCCACCTCCAACTTCCTTGTCTTCCGCATCCTATGATTCTGACAAGGATTCTTCTGACTCTACTTCTCTGTCTCACAGTTCCCCTCCACTTACCTTTGGGGAACCAACCCCTGAAATGGCACCCGAGGATGTGAAGCAATTTTCTGACATCCTCATTTGCATGGCCAATGCCCTTGGCCTCGACATTTCTGGACCCACTCCTACAGTGCAAGACCCGGTGTTTCACTATGTTGACTCCTGTCCTATTACTACAGCACCGATTCCGTTTCTACCAGCTCTGCAAGAAGTCATAAAACACCCGTGGTCTCAGCCAGCTTCCTTTCAGCTGATCCTTTGTCATCTGGAACACCCCTATCACACTCAGCGTAAGGATGTGGAGTTCCATTTCAACCACCCCACTTCCAATTCCATCATCGTTGAGTTCTCTCAAACCAAGGGAGGTAAGAAAGCCCATAGCGCCCCTGCTGATCGCAAAGGGCACCATTTGGACATCTTCGGCTGCCTCTTCTACTCTGCCTCCTCCTTGATCACCAGGGTTTCTAACACCCAAGCTTGTCTAGCAGCCTACCAGTGTAACTTCTGGGACAGGCTTCTTCCCCTGTTTTCTCATCTCTCTGATGATCACCAGGCCATGGCCCTCCAATATTATAATGAGTCAGTGGCTCTTACTAATCAGCAAATCCAGTCTTCTCGTCACTCTGTAGAAGGTTCAGCGCAGGTCATGGTTGGCGTGATTGCCCGTCGCTTTGCCTGGCTCTGATTTGCCAGCCTGACCGAGGATAATTCGAAGAGGATTGAAGACCTGCCCTTTGATGGTCAAGGTCTCTTCCATGCCACCATGGATGATACTATGGATCATCTCATGAAAGCCCGCCTCACAGCAAAGAAGATGGGTCTTCACCCCTCCACTCAGTCTAGAAAGCCCCTCTCATTCTGTTCCTCCTGGAGACACACCTCCTAGTCTTACTGATCTCGATCTCTATGGCGGTCCTCACAGCAGTCCTCTGCTACAGCCTCCTCATCCTGTTGCTCTTTCAGACACCAACAGGCCTCCTCTAAGAAGTCTTCTTCTGCTGCTGAGTTGAGGTTTTGACTATACCAGTAGGTCACCACCTCTACCAACCTTTCGTCTCATGGGCCGACTGTTCTCCAAGGCCCCCGACCTTCTCGCCACTGCAACACCTGGCATACCATCACATCAGACTCTTAGGTGCTGACAGATGTCTTGGTTGCGCCATCAAGTTTCTAAATATTCCACCTGTTGGCGTCTTCTACTCCACACCTTCCAGTCCTGCTCTTCTCAAGGAGATAGATTCACTTCTTCACAAAGGGGCCATAGAAGAACTGCCTCCCCTCCACCAAGCACACTGATCATGCTGTCGTCCATCCTTCCTCTCCGCAAGCGCTGGGACTGGTTTCTGTACAAGATGCCTACTTCTGTATTGCCATCCGCTCTCAGCACAGGCGGTACCTCCGATTCGCCATCGAGGATACCTGTTTACCAGTACAAGGTTCTTCCCTTCAGCCTATCCACAGAGCCCAGAGTTTTAACCAAGTGCCTTGCCGCTGTGGTATCCTACCTTCGCACAATGCACGTGATGGTATATCCCTACCTCGATGATTGGCTATTGGTGGCGTCCTGCAGATAAAAACTGTTCAGGGACATTCATCTCACTCTCTCGCTACTATCAAGGTCAGTCTCAAGAAATCTTACATGGAACCTATGTGTACCCTTGACTTTATTGGGGCTACTCTAGACTTTGTTTCCTTGAGGGCCTTCATCCTGGAAAAACGGGTGAGGGTCCTCCGTCGATCTATCTCTGTGATCCTTTGCGGTCATTCTGCCTCTGCTCATCAAATTCAGCATCTCCTCAGTTACATGGCGGCCACAACCTCCATCACTTACCTGTCCCGCCTCCTTGCCCACCCTCTGCAACACTGGTTCCTCAGACACTTCGATCCCCTTCTCAACTATCAGTGTCGGAGGTTACACATCCCACGTCCGATCAAGGACTCTCTCATCTGGTGGCTTTCGCCACATCACCTACTCTCCGGGATGCCATTTACCAAACCTCATCCGTCCATCACTATTGGCTGAGGAGTCCACTGCGGTTGCCTCTCCATCCAGGACCACTGGATTGGGCTGGAGAAGCATCTACATACCAGTGCCTTAGAGCTTCTGGCAATCTTCAAAGCTCTCCGAGCCTTCTGGAAACTCCTTCTCGGACGGATGGTGCAGGTCCTGTCGAACAACACAACAGCTGTCTGCTACATAAACCACCAAGGAGGCACTCATTCCTCACTACTTCTCCACCTCGCCCTCCAGATATGGGACTGGTATGTTCCACTGCGAATTCACCTGATCGCTGTACACCTAGCCAGACGGGACAATACTGCAGCAGTCACTCTGAGCAAGGGCACAGCCTGCCAACACGAATGGTCCCTCTCCGACCTGGCTTTTCTTTGGATAGTGTCTTGCTGGGGCACCTCGTCCGTTGATCTATTTGCCACCTTCCACAACAAGAAATGTCCTTGCTATTGCTCCAGGGCTGGCACAGGTCGCTATTCTCTCAGAGACGCCTTTCGGTTCCTGTGGAACGGGGCTCCTCTACATTCCCCCCCCTTCCACTCCTGGGCCAGGTGGTGGCCAAGATTGCTGCAGACAAAGTGGACGTGGTTCTCATAGCCCCCATTTTGGCCAAGACAGCATTGGTTTGGTTACCTCCTCACCATTTCCTGGGGCCGTCAGATGACCCTTCTGCACACCCTGAACCTCCTCTCTCACTTGGACGGTCAGGTGCTTCACCCTGACCTCCCTTGTCTCAACCTGCATGCATGGAGGATAACATTCTAGACTCCCCTAGGATTCTGGCAGTCCTTATGGCCAGGAGTCTATTCGTAGGTCCTATAACTACAAGTGGTGTAGGTTCACTGCCTTCGCGGATGCCCGATCAGAGGCTTCTTTGCCCACCTCTCTGTTGACCGTCCTCCACTTCCTTCTGTCTCTCAAGGAAGAAGGGCTTGCCTTCTCTTCTCTCAGGGTATACCTCTCTGCAATTGTTGCCTACCAACCACACAGTTCTCCCTCCATGGCTCTTTTCAGGAACCCTATGTTCAAGCAGTTCCTTAAAGGCCTCCAACATGTGTATCCTCCGACCTCTCTGCCTCTTCCTCCATGGTCATTATCGTTGGTCCTTTTCCAACTCATGCATCACCCCTTTGAAACCATGGCCACATTGGATGACCGCCTTCTTACTCTGAAGACAGTGTTGTAGCGGTGACTTCGGCCAGGAGAGCTGACTATGCTTCGGGCAGATGAACCATTTCTGGCGTTCCGTAAGGACAAGGTGGTTCTCCGCCCTGATTTGTCTTTTCTACCTAAGGTTGTCTCTGAATTCCATCTGAAGCAGGATATCATCCTTCCAGCCTTCTATCCTGATCCGCCCATGTCTCTTGAGTGTTCCTCCACTCATTGGAAATCCACCGGGCACTGGCCTTTTACCTGCAATGAACTTCGCCTTTTTGCCTTACTCCTCACCTTTTTGTCTGCTATGGTGGGAGGCGGAAAGGCCACAAGGTCTCCACTCAATGCTTCTCTAAGTGAGTTGTCGAAGCAATTCGCCTCTCTTATGAACTTGCTAAACAATCGCCTCCTTCTCCTCTCCACGCCCACTCTACTAGGGCTATGGCCTCCTTGGCAGCGCTCCTTAAGGGAGTTGATCTGCGGGAACTTTGTCGAGTGGCTACCTAGTCACAGCCCTCAACCTTCATTTGGCACCACTGCCTTGACTGCAGAGCCCACCGCAATGCTCGCTTTGGTTGCACTGTACTGTTCTCTATCATCTAGGACCTGACCCGCTGTCCAACAGAAAGCTACTTAATCTCCCATTGTGTGAGGCACAGAGACCATGAAGAAGAAGAAGAAGAAGAAGAAGAAGAGGTTGCTTACCTGTAACTGTGTTTCTTCGAGTGGTCATCTGTGCCCTCACACACACCTGCCCAGCCTCCCCTCTTTCAGGTCCGTTCATCAGAGGACCTTGAAACTTAGTAGAGACTGTTAGCTTGGTGGAACCGAGCACACTCAGTACCGAATGGGATAGGGGTTCCCGCCAAGCTACTCCGCTCTGGAACTTTCCGAAATGTAACTGCGCATGCGTGAAGATTCCATTGTGTGAGGGCACAGATTACCACCCGAAGAAACACAGTTACAGGTAAGCAGCCTGTTCTTCCCCTGGCAAGCTAAAGAAACAAATGAAATAAAGAATGTAAAGAAATGTTTGCATGTTTTTACAGTGTAAAAAACTGTAAAAACTGTTTTTCACTCTGCCACTGTATTACTAAGCTTGGTTTATAAAAGTATAGTTCTTTCTCATTAGTATCATAACTTGAATACTACAGATGGGAAAAGGTATCTTGAAGGAAGCCGCATTCACAGAGACTGAAACTACCAATAGGTACTATTCATATTGTTGCTAATTGCTGTCAGGTCAACTTCAACTTATGGTGACCCTGTGAATGAGAGCCCTCTGGGTCATGCTATTATCAACTTCCCCACTCAGGTCTTGCACATTCAGGGCTGTGGGTTCCTTGACTAAGTCTGTCCACCAGCACTGCAGTCTTCCTCTTTTCCCCCTTCCTTACCAAGCATTATTGTCTTTTGTGGTGATTCATGTTTTCTCATGATACATCCAAAGTATGCCAGTCTCCCTTTACTGATCTTAGCTTCCAGGGAGAGCTCAAGTCTGATTTGCTCTAGGACTCATCTGTTTGTCTTTTTGGCAATCCAGGTAATCCACAAGACACTCCTCCAATATTGAAGGAGTTGATTTTCCTCATGTCAGCTTTCTTCATTCTTCATTGTCCAGTTTGGACTTGGTATTTAGTGATATACCAATACACTTAAGGATTTTGTCCAGTTCCTTCATAGCTGTCCTTACAGGTTGGAGTCTTCTGATTTCCTGACTGCAGTCTCCATTTTGATTAATGGCTGAGCCAAGGTATAGGAAATCTCTGACTATCTCAGTGTCTTCATTAGCTGTTTTAAACTTATGAAAATAATCTGTAGTCATTATTTTTGTTTTCCTAATATTCAGCTGTAAACCTGCCATTATGCTTTCTTCCTTTAGTTTCTTCAGTAGTTGTTCCAAGTCTGCTGTTTTCTGTTAGTAGTATGGTGCCACCTGCATATCTAAAATTGCTGATCTTCCTTCTTCCAATTTTCACTCCTCCTTCCTCGTACTTTAATCCAGCTTTGCCTATGATATGTTCAGCGTCCAAGTTAGAACAAATAAGGTGATAAAATGCAACCTTCCCTGACCCTCATGCCAATGGAAAACCATTTTGTTTCTCCATATTCTGTCCTAACAGTGGCCTCTTGTCCCGAATATGGGTTACATATTAGGATAATCAGATAGCAGTGCACCCCTTACAGCACTGACATGCTGACATGATGGTGGCAGTGTGCCCGTTACAGTGCTGACATGCTGACAGGACAATCACTCCCTCACTGTCAGTTCAGTTTGCAGATTATCCCACCCAATGCACCCTGTCTTTTGGAATAATTAAATCTAACATAGGAAACGTCCTTAGACTGCAGTTGAGAGAGCAATTGAGAACAGAGCATGGAAAACAATAGGGTTTTGGACTACAGCTCCCAGAATCCTCCAGACAACATGGTTAGTAGCCATGCTAGCAGAGATGTTATATAGTGCATAAAAGCAGATGTTTCAAATTGGCTGAGGGATTCTGGGATCTGCAGTCCAAAAAGCAGCTTTTCTAAATTGGCCATACCTGCTGAGAGATTCTTGGAGTTTCAGTCAAAAAAAGTAAAACACAAAACCACTTTTCTAACCCTGTTCTTCTTTTAATTTTAAATTGTAATTTCCTGACAAATTGCTCACTAAACTTTAAAAAAAAATTCTTATCATTTCACTATTGAATTTGCTTGACATTTGACATGATGGCCATACTTCACTCCACTGCGAAAGACCACTCTGAGTCATCCCATTGAATGTTGTAGTACACCCATTTGTTTAAGACCAATCCATAGTTTTTATGATCTACACAGCCAAAGGCTTTGTTATAATCTGTAAATAAAGCAAAACTAATTTTCTTCTGGAATTCTTTGGTGTGCTCCATTATCCAATGTAAGTTTGCAATATGATCCTTTGTGCTTCTTGCTCTTCTGAACCCAGCTTGGACATTTGGCATTTCTCACTCCATGTGTCATTGTCGTAGAATTTTTTGGTTCTGAAATCCTTGATCTCCCCTTTCTTGGAGATTAAAATGTATATTGAGCATTTCCAGTCTGCCTGCCATTCTTTTTCACATTTGCTGACAGATTTTAGCAAGAATTTAAGTTGATTCTGTTTCTGTAACTTGAAACAGCTCTATTGGAATGCCATCTGTTCCTGGTAATTTATTTCTCTTCACTTTCTAAAATTCTAGGTTTATCTTCAAATGGTTCTTCTTTGAATGAAAGGATGACAGATTCATTTCTTTTATATGGTTCTTTGGTGTGTTGTTTCCAATGTCTTTTTATTTCTTCTTGACCATGTAGTTTGATCCCCTGCTGGGTGTAGAGCATCTCCATTCTTGGTTTAAATTTCCCTTTGGTTTCTCAGTGTTGTGGAAGAGGTCTTTCTTTCTTTCTTTCTTTCTTTCTTTCTTTCTTTCTTTCTTTCTTTCTTTCTTTCTTTTTTCTTGGTTATCATCCTTTATTTCTTTGTATTGATTGTTATAGTAGTCCCCTTTGTCACTGCACACAAGTTATTGAACACTTGCATTCAGGTTTCTAACCCTATTCCTGTCCTATTTTACTTTTGCTTCTCATCTGTCTTTAACTGCTTGAAGAGTTTCATCTGTCATCCATCTCTTTTCTTTTTAGTTTTGGATGAAGATAGTGTCTTTTTGCATTCTTTTCTCACAATGTCCCTGGCTTCAGTCCAGAGTTCTGTTAAGTGTAACTCCTGGTCTGTTATGCATAACAATGCAAATCTGTTTTTTTCCATTATCTTTGCAATTCTACAGGGATGTTTTTCAGGTTGTGTTTTTGTACAGTGATTGATATGGCTCTATGCATTACCTCCAGTATGATGGGCAATACAACTCTGAATGCCAGTTACTGGAAGACATGAACAAAAGTATGCTTTGCTTTCATATCTTGCTTGTGGGATTTCAGTATGCATTAGGTCACCACTCTATAGATGAAAAGCTACCTAGATATACCTTTCATCGATCCAACAGGGATTATTTTCTGCTGTTCCAAATGATTTCTTTTGAAATGACACGGTCTCTTCACAACTGTTAGAAGTGGTTTGAACCCTATTGAAGTTTGTCCATATTAGCTTACCAGTGTGAGGATTTTGTCAACATGCTTTCAGAATGATCACTAATGATTTTACATGCATGTTATCTTTAATATAAGTGTTACACCCTGTCCTTGTTTCATTTTCCTCTGATCTCAGTGCTATTTTTTTTTCAGTCCACAAAGGTGCCACAATATTTTTTGTTTGTTGTTCTCTCTCTCTCTCTCTTTTTTCTTGGCTTCTAGGGCAAGCCATGGAAATTGGCAGTGCAGCCTTGAACATCCTGGTGGAATGTTGGGATGGACATCTAACACCTCCTGAAGTGGCATCATTGGCTGACAGAGCATCAAGAGCTAGAGATTCCAATATGGTGCGAGCAGCTGCTGAACTGGCGCTCAGCTGCTTGCCACATGCTCATGCCTTGAACCCAAATGAGATACAAAGAGCATTGGTCCAGTGCAAGGAGCAGGTGAGCACTTCAGAGATCATCAGCCAATTTCTGTCACACTGGCATGGGGATTCTGCTGAAGTTAGACTGCAGCTCCCAGTAGCCTTAGCCAGTATAGTCAATAGTGGGGAATGCTGGGAATGCTTCAACAATGTTTGGAGGGCCAAATGATCTCCACCACTGCTCTACCAGTTTGTGATGACAGGGTTGCTCCTTCCTTCCAAGGTGCAAGCCTGAAGCTGTGTTCTTCTTGAGTGGATGTTTTGATGTCCATTGTGCTTAAAATTAAAATTTTCATGACAGCTCTGCATTAAATGAGAGAGATGCTGTCAGTTCAGAATTAAACTGTTGGTCCTTATATTGCGCCTTCATTGTATGTGACTTACTTAGATAAAAAGGAAATCTCTTATCCAAAGAATTCAATGTTATTTTATATTTTTATAGTACAGGTGTACCTCAGTTAGTGAAGCAAATGTGCTCCTGGACATAACTTCTTTGACAGAAACTTTAGTACCAGAAGCAGAAATAATATGGAAAGAGTAATGATAGGTTCCTGCACAATAGAAAAAGAGCAGCTTGAACATATTCCAATAGACTTTTTATTCATCTATGTATGTGAAATGAAACAACCAGGTCAGGTAACTATTAGTAAAGAAAAACAACCAAAATCTTCTAGAGACCACTTCAAGTTTTTCCCCAAAACGCATCCAGGGATGTCTTTTTTCCATTCACCTAGTAATTTCCTTATTGCTGGCCAAATGTATAGACTATGCTTTTAAAAAATGCTTTAGGTAGCTGATGAGGCTTGTCTGTTCTCCCCTTGCATCTCTGTCTTGCTGTTTCACACATGCTCAGCGAGGGATTCCAAGGACAGCTGCTGTTTAACTCTCCTGTTTGTAAGGACACAATGCCCATGCTGTTAAAAATCTTCTGGCTAGAGGACAAAGAAGAAACAGGGGCTGGGCAGGCATCAAAAGACTGTAAAAAGATGCTGCTTTCTCAGAGGCTTTGTTAACTGAGGTACTGGCTGTCTTAAAGCTGCAAAACCCCAAGTTTGCATTAAACCAAATAGGAAGGTCAAGCAGAAGTGTTAACATCAGTTTGAAGAGAATAATGAAAATAGCTTAGTAACCCCTTTGACTGTCATTCCAAAATAATTTTAAAAGGTTCATTTTTATATAAAATGGTTTTGTATTTAAGGCCTTTCATTCATTTTTGTATAATGACTCACTTTAGACATGATAAAGAGGCATTCATTCAAGGTGGTGGTTTTAGTTTCTTTCCAGAAATGGGCTTTGGGCTTTGGAACAAAGATCAGTTAACCATTATTCCTGTGTCAATTATGTTTATATAACATACAGAAGGTCTTTCATTATTTTCTGCCCTATACTCATTCACCATGACACAGGGGCTAGAAACCTCTTATTTTTTCACATTTCCAAGAACACATACTGAATCTGCATAAGGCATACCACATGATTTTAATGTTTGTAAATTTCTTCTCATTTGAAATGATCAACAATAATTGATTCATTTTTCACATGCTTTCTCAATTTTGAAGCCAGTAAACTTGTTTATTGCATAACATTGTCTGTTTTTCAAAGAGACTCGGTTAGGAGCCATGTTTAATCATAGAGACTAAAGTTGTGTAAAACAATAGGTTTTACTGCAAATCTGTCACTATCAGTGGGATGGCTTACTAATGTTCCATTCATTTCATTGAGTCTATTCTAAGTGTAATCAAGATCTAACCTGCAGTTTTATAATTATTAATAGAGCTTAGTGTAGCTGTCCTATTAACCTTTTACTGTTAAGTTGAGGTATAGTATACTCAGATTTAGCTGATTCTTTTGCAGCCTTAATTTCCAAATGTGAAAGGAACACACCTGGCAGTGTTACGGCTCCTCAGATGATAAATTCTTTCAAGCTAATGACAACTTGCAAAGTTATTCTAATCTGCTAGAGTTCCTCTGTGGACTATCTTAAATTTTCTCCATGTTACCTGTGTTAGCCTTCTCTTCCTGAGAGAGACTTTGATCATGGAGACTTTAAGCTTCAACAGATGAAGCTTCATAATTTACAATTCAGCTATATCTATGTACTACTGTGTTAAGATCTTCAGAGTTGGTCTTCATCAAGGTACCTGTGCCATCTCAAATGAGGTGGGTAGCCGCCTATAATGATGCCCTTTTCAGTGACAGCACCCCATCTGTGGGATACAGTCGGCTTTCTGTGTCTGCAGGAGATTAGTTCCAGGACCCCCCCAGATACCCCAAAAGGTAGATGTTCAAGTCCCTTATATAAAAGGACTTCATATAAATGGACTCCCTTTACATGGATTCAACAGTCCCTTCCACTCCACCACCACCCCATACCCACCTGAGCCCCAGCCTCTTCACACCACCCTAACAGTCAGTTCCCTCTTTCCTTCCTCTCACTCTCTCCTCTGCATGCAACTGGAAGGCCACTGCCATGCTCAAGCCCCAGCCTACCCTCTCCAACAACCAGTTCCCTCACTTCTGCCCTCTCGCTTCTCCCCTGTGCTCACCCTGAATACACAGAAGCCCCAGCCTACCCTCTCCACCCTGACAACCAGCTCCTTCTCTTTTTCCTTCTCGCTGTCTTCCCTGTCCAGCCTCAGTGGCCTCTTTACCCTCAGCGAAGTGGGAGAGATGAGGAGTCCCACACTGCTTTTCAAAAATACTATGCTGTATTTTTTTATTTTCGAGTATTTGATTTTTTTGAGTATTTGATTATTTTGATCCATGACAGGTTGAATTTGTGGATGGTAAGGCTGCAGAAAGGGTGGGGGCACACTGTATACTTTTCTCATCAGAAACATAACCCCCAGCCTTATCTTGAATAATAGACATTATCTTTATTACAGGATAATCTAATGCTGGAGAAAGCTTGCTTGGCAGTGGAGGAAGCAGCCAAAGGGGGTGGCGTTTATCCTGAAGTCCTCTTTGAAGTCGCTCACCAGTGGTACTGGTTGTATGAACAAACTGTTGGTGGAACTCTTGCCCAGAGGGAAGGAGCTACAGGATGCAGTGCAAGTGGAGCCCGGGCCTCTTGCGAAGCAGTCCGTGGGCTGACAGATACAAGAGTGACATCAGAGCCCACTACAGTGACTATGGCAGCTGCTGTGACAGCAGCAGCAACAGTGGTGCCTGTGATCTCAGTGGGGTCAACCATCTACCAGCAGCACACCATGGCAGGGCCAGCAATGGCTCATGCACACACCCAGGGTCTACATCCCTATACCACACTCCAGACCCATATCCCTTGCAATCCTCAGTACATTGGGCACCCAATTCAACACATGCCACGCCCAGCAGTCTTCCCTGTGCCTGGCTCTGCTTATCCTCAAGTAAGTTACCATCACTGGGCTAAGAATCTAAGGTGACAATTCTCTTCTCTCCTCAGAATATTGTGGCCTAGGTGAGTGGACTATATAGCAGTCAGAAGTGTTTCCCACTGCCCACTTTGGTGGCAGAGCACATTCAGAGCACACTGGAGATACCACAGATTAAATCTAGGATACTGTGTAAGCAAAATAATCTTGGCATAGCTGTGAAAAGGCATTGCTTGTGCCATTTGGAGACTTTAATGGGTACTGTATTTTGGTGGATTTATCACTGTGGTCTCCCAATTTCTTCTAGAATCTGTTTTATTTTACAAAGTATAGAACTTATAAATATGAAGCATTATTGTTAATGATGCAACTGATAATCTCATAGTTTTGAGATAACTAATCTTCAAGGCTGCCTTTTTTTGTGCGTGTCCTTTGATCTGAATGGTTAAATTTTATTTGTGCAGCTCTGTTGGTATGCATGCTCCCTGAAAGCTTACCTCTCACAGTCCTTCCTGTAACAGGAAGTATGAATTTCCCCCTTCTTAATTCCAGAAGGGGTGTGTGTGTGTGTGTGTGCGTGCTCAAAAGAGGCTCTAAAAATTATGTTAGGCTGATTGGCTCTTGATTTCTTTTAACACTTCCTCCTCTTCTTAAAGTATTTTTGAAAATTATGCTCCCCAAATATGGGATGCGTTTATGGCTTTCAGGAATGACATTGTGTGGTGGGAATCCAGTTGTGATTCTTAGATGGGCTGCTTTGAGGCGCCTCCTTAAAATTAAAAACTGTGCTTTGTGTCCTGGGTGCAAGGTCAGGTTACCTTGTCCTCTTCCTTTGCAGGGTGTCCACCCAGCATTCATTGGAGCACAGTACCCTTACTCAGTAACTACCCCATCTTTGGCAGCTACAGCCGTGTCATTTCCAGGAGTGCCTGTTCCATCGATGACGCAGATTGCTGTGCATCCATACCATGCTGAGACAGGGCTGTCACTGTCTTCCAATGTAGCAAGTGAGTATTTTTCTCTTGCTGTGTGAAGATATGCTGGCAGAAAAGACAGTGGTGTTGATGTTTTCTGGGTATTTCTGTACTCACGGCAGTTGTCTACTATAGTAATGGGAGAGGGATATCTTTATATTGCTGTGAAATCACAAGTATATGTACTAGTCCAGGCTTCTATGTGGAGAAAGAAGTTTGCCTTAAGGAAATCTTCAGTCACGGTCATAAAACTTTCATTTATTCCAGAGCCTAAAAGGAAACATCCACTTTTTATGAAGCGAACCAACTTGCCCAAAAAACTGAGTATGAGTTAGAAATGATAATTTGAGCCTCACAGCACAGACGCACTACTTTGAACCTGCAGTTTTCTGTGCCATCAATTAACCCAATACATACAGTAGACAAGACAGTTAAACCTCCTCTTTGTCTCTACATTTTTTCATTCAAAACTTCATTCAAAACTATCTTTTAATGCTTCTGTTCCCATGAGGTCAGTGTAACTGTTTACAAGCATTCTCATCCTCCAGGAGGGGAGTAATTGTGTGTGTGTGGGTGTGCGTATCTGTGCACACGCACGCATGCACGTGATCAGGCCGTGGGGACCTTGGCAGGCTTCAGAGATGCCTGTGCATACAGTAGCACCTGCAGCCACCATGTTATTGATACCTGGTTCTAGAGCTGCAGGTAGCAAGCTAGCATTATGCCTCTCAGAAAAGAAAAACAGTCCTTCTGCATATTCTCTGGAGCTTTCCCCCCGATGACTGTAAAGGAACAGCAGCTTTGAGGACTCCCCTTTACTTAAACAGATGGTTTAATTTTTTGAAAAGGCCTTTTCCTATGATTATGGAACTGCCTTACTTTTTTATAGATACAATTTTAAGAAGTAAATCAACTATCATCTGAATAGTCTTACTGGGGTGTCATCTTCAAAAATCATTGGCAGAGCAGATGTAAAGTCTCTACTCATGACAGACATGAACATTGTTTTCTTGGTCTGAGTGAGGAGTATAACATATGAGTGAGCCCATTGCCAAAAATATATCAAGCAACCTTGAGAGACCTTTCCTCTTCTCTTGGTGCTTTGCAGGGACATTATAATTGAAGCCTACTTCACTTATCCTGTCTTCTACTATATAGTACCCAGAGAACACTGTCAAGGCCTTAAGACCACCTTCACTACCACTGTTATTTCCCCTTGGTGGACATAAACACTTATGTCTACAGTATATGCTGGGCTGGAAAAAGCTGACTACGTTGGCTTCTTAATGACCTAAAGAAAACGGTTATACATCAGATTTTGTCTGTGCATTTGGATAGAACTTTGGCTAGTCCTGAGAAGAGGACTTTCCCAAGGGGTCTTGTTTCCTATATGTGGTGCTATTGATTCTGGTTTCTTCAGACCTTATTCCAGTAAATTCTTTTTTGGAGGCACTTTCAGAACTGATCCTAGTCTCTGTCATGTCTTGTTTCATAACCAGCCTGTTCTCAATTGGCTTGAGCTCTTACTGTGGTTTGTGACAGTGTATGGCTTCCATTTATGTCTCAAACTTGCCGATCCTAGGTGCTGTTTTGGATGGTGAAGTAGTTGGTGCATCATATTACACAATGCATAATTTGCTGTGTTCAGGCTTATCATCTCCCTCAGTCCTCATGCTCAGCAGGATGCCTATTCTGTCCATCCTAGCCACCATCTTTGGGATGGATGTCAGGATCACACTTTCTGCTGGAGGTCTCCAGATTCTTTTGGAGATTTCTTTTGACTCTCTCTGCCCCACTGCAAATTTCTATATTAGTTCCTGTATCTGAAGATATATCAAAGGATATCTTCCATATTGTCAGTGGAGCGATTAAATCCCAGTTTATGAGAAAAGGTGGGGCATAAATAAAGGTCATCATCATCATCATCTACTACACATATGTCAAACACAAGGCCTGCGGGCTGAATCTGGCTCACCAGGACATTTCATGTGGCCCTCACACCTCTCTTGCAGCTGCAGCACTCCTCTCGCCTGGCGAGCCCAAACCCCACATTGCTGGCCCCCGGCTGCTAGTATTCTGAAGAGGGGCTCAGCAACCAGCACTCGTGATCTACTTCTGACTGCTCCTCTGTCCAAGTCTCGCTGTCAGAGTGTTGCTGTGGGTTACCATGGCAATGTTCCACACAGCTTGTGAGAGCTGGACAGAGGAGCAGTCAGAAGTAGAAATAGATTGCAAGTGCTGCTGGGTCGCTCTTCAGAATACAAGCAGCCAGGGACCCGCAGTGTAGGGATCAGGCTCACCAAGTACAGAGAGGGGCAGGGAGCAGAAAGAGCCATGGGAGGAGCAGAAAGAGCCATGGGGGAAGCAGAAAGAGGGACAGGTAATATTTGTCTGATGATTAAAAAAATATAACTTTCTGTTTTCAAAACCCACTTTTCAATAAATTGTACAATGGTTGTACACTTGAATATCTGCTTGCCATTATTTTTTCTAGATTTCTAGTTTCAGAGCTAGTTTTTACCAAAACCAGTAATAATCGAATGCAGAGGCACTTGTTTAATATGATAAAAGAATAGATACGTTTATATAGTCTTACAGATACAACTGGCCCTTTGAGGGCAATCATAATGCTGATGTGGCCTAAGATGAAATTGAGTTTGACACCCCGATCTACTGTGTGTAAAGCAGAGATGCAAAAGACAGAAGGAAAGTTTAAAAGCTAATAAACCAGAAAAAATCAGTTTAGATTAGCATGGGGAAATGTAATATATGTCAAAGTATCATTTAAATGTAAACTAAATGCCTGTGCTGTGCTAAAAGAAAAATACTAAATAACTAAATAATCGTATTCCTAATTTACAAAAATGAATGTATAAAATTCAACTGTATTGGTGCTTATAATTACTCTTATATTAAATGTAGTGATACTGTAGTACAGTAAATGAAACTTTCTACAAAAATATTTTTAGCCAAGCTATTTAAATCTTCCTATTACATGTCTCCCTACAACACCACTTAGAAACTTTATAGCCTTCTCCCATTCAAAGATCCTTCTTTGATTAAGGTTGTCAGCTTGCCCTTCTCAGCTGTGTCGAACAGCTTCATTACCCAGTCATCTTGAGGTAGTGTTGTGAGATCTTTCCATTTCTGGGCATAAAGTATTCTTGCCACCATTATCATATTGTTTTATTCTTACAAAGTTCTTATTTATCTGATCATGCATCAGTCCCAATAAAAAGCAATTCAGGTTTCAGTTGAATTTTTATCTTCAAATTGTCCTAGATCAATCAATATATCATTGCCATAAATCTTTGCTTCTTTGCATGTCCACCACATATGTAGGGAGTCCTGTCTGTCTGATTACATTTTCAGCATTTAACTGAAGAGCCTTTATGCATTTTAGACCATTTGTCTGGAGTTAAATACTCCCTGTACATCATCTTATAAAAGTTTTCTTGTAAACCATAGTTTAAACTAAATTTCAAATATTTTGTCCAGATCCTTTCCCATTGTTCCATCTGAATAGAATGGCCCACATGCTTATCCTTCTTGCGCTCTAATTTTAACAACATCTTATGCATGTTAGCTATCATGTGTTCATCATCTTTACATAATTGTTCCTCAAATCCTTTTTTTTTTTCCCAGATAAGTTGACATTTTCCTTAAATTGCTTTGTTGGAGAAGTTCCCAGTGTATTGTTTGGATTGACAACTGGTTTCTCTTCTTTGGTTAAAGACTGATCTGTGGAAGCTTCTTGAGACAAAGCTATCTAGTGTCAGTTTTTTGCTAGAGTGGTTAAAATTGTTATATTATTCTAAAAGATAAGAGTCCTCAAACTTGTTTGGAAAATAGAGACATCTACCCATGGAGATTTTTTCAAAAGTAATATACAGGAAGCTTCACATCTTGATAGCCTGTTATCTGATGATATGTTCTCTTGATGCTTCCAAATTAAGGACAAGTTCCATTAGTTTGATGGAGGTTCTGCTTTTTCATCAGTTCTTCTCACCCATGGATGCTCACTTAGAGCCACTTGCACATGTGCAGTGCTTGAAAAGTGAGCTGAGAGGAGAAAAAAAGCACTAAGTCAGCTAATAGACTTTGCAAGTAGTGCATGCATTGGTGGTCCCAAGTGACCCTCTGTAACTCCTTCATGCTCCCTACAGTACAGGTTCCACTTTTCAACCAATTCTGTTTTCTGTTAGTGCTCCAGTCCCTAACCTGTCAGATAAGTGGGGAGAACCTGTATGTTTAGAAATTCTTTCAGTATTGCTTCCTCCAGACATTTCTGTTGGAGAAGGATGTGCCTCAAGGCAACATTTGTCATGTGACTCTTTAAAGATTATAAGCTATGTCGCTTTCTGCAATCTAGAGTTGCACTTACTTATTTATATTCTGCCCTCTGTCCAGAGATCTCATTGCAGTGTACAGTAAAACTAGTCTGATAAACAGTGTAAATAATAAAAATGGTTTTAAATGCTAAAAATATATTAAATAATTGACAAATTTAAAAATACAGATTAAAACAGTTAAAATGGTTTAAAATAATTTAAAATCATGTACTTCATGTAAAATCATAGGGACTCATGGGTTTCAAATTAAATTTGTTAAAGTCGCTTGATGTGATTGCTGGCCAAGCAGTTAACATAACATGTAGTTTGACCCTAACTGTTTTCCTAATTTTTTGCCAAACGTTTTCATGAATCTAGTCATCTGATCTGTGCCATATTGTCTTCTTTTCCTTTTTGAGAGCAGATACTAATTTGTCTACCTTATTCACATCTATAAAATCAACTGGTTGGCTCCCTGGTTTGAGATGCTACGGCTAGTGGGAGCTAATTCCTAACAAGAAGTAGTTTTACACACAGTTTGAATCAAAACTTTAGACAGGTGTTTGAGTTGTGATTTCCCAGCTGATAGAGAGAGAGACATCTTCCGGATTGGATTGGTCCTCCCACTTGCTCCAACAGGCAGTTAAGTAGAAAGACCTTCTAGTATCCTCATGTCAGGAGCAATCCATAGAAGGTCAGTTTTCTTACTGCCTTTTGCTTTGACAGATGCCTTTTGCCTCACTTGTCACATGCAGCTGGAATCTTGGATTCTTCTCTATTTATTTTCATTTTTCTCTACTTCAGTTTCTTTGACTACTACCTCCGTCTTCCTTCTCTTTTCTGGGAGCACAGAATGACCAGGAAAGTGCAAAAATGGCAAGGATGGCTAGGATGGAGGAGAGAAATGCTGATCTGGCTGATGACTCTCCCCTGCTCTGAATCCACTCCCCCTACTAGTGGTGGGAGGCCAGGACTCAGTCTTGGAGGGCCCTAGAGTAGGCAAGGAAGTGTGAAACCAGCCTGGTGAGGGAAAATCACTCTGCATGGTTGCTTCTGTACACTGCCACCAACCAGCCCAAATTGGGTCAGGGTTGAGAAGTGAGTGAATCTAAGTGAAGATGGGGAAGAGGTGAGTATTGCCTACCCAAACATGACCATCAAGGACCTCTCTCAAGCTAGTGGCATGGCTCCAAGCACTCATAGCACAGGAGACCACCACTGTTGCTGCTGCGGGCAAGGTCACAGAGCTGCTACAAACCAACAAATCTGGGACAGCAAATAGGAGGTGGAATTGATTCCACTCCCCCTCCCAAAACTCAGCACCATGTGGCCCCCAGAAATGCAGAAAGGAGCATTTCATGGCTGGGGAGGACTCCCTAGGATAGCATAGTTTCAGAAGGAAAGATTTTGAATGACTGCATTTCAGTCATTTGGGAGGAGGCTGAGGCTTCCTCTTCCAGCTCTTCCAGAGAGAGAGAGAGAGAGAGAGAGAGAGACTCACCATACCTCAGTAATAGGAAGCATGGATTATGCCATACATTCCTCTAGGGTAGAAATTGTAGAAGAGGACTCCTCCATCACCTCTTTGGAGGGAGAGCTTTCATTGCAAGAGGGTTAGGGTTCTTCAGCTGTCCCTAACTCCATCAGCCTTTTTCAACCAGAGGATTTTCTCCTATTTTTGAGAAAAGCAGTTAGGTCACTGAGCCTCAACTTCCCAATAGAGAGCTCCTTGTCTCAGGACCCAGACCTATCCCAGGGAAGTGAGGAGTACTTCTCCAAAATAGGCCCTTCCCCACTGGATGTTCCTTTCCAGCTGATTTTATGGAGGTCATAGGAAGGAACAGAAGAAGCCAACCTCAAACAGGCTCACCCCAAGGGCAGTCAGAAAGTTTTAAAAAGCCTTCCAAATAATGTGATGGCTAAACTACAGATTCCGTTAGTAGATGCCCC